>LJJS01001094.1:55848-90843 GCA_001447215.1 Diaporthe aspalathi
CAGACAGACAGACAGACAGACAGATAGACAGACAGACAGACAGAGGCCAGAATCACATGGAACAGACCACGAGAGAGGGGCGTTGTGCACGTAGCTCGTGGCTCATGGCTCGTTCACTGCCCCGTTTCTGTGGATGTGCATATATCAGAGATCTGCACGCACGTACCGTACGTACGGTCATGGGTGGCGTCCAGGAAATGCCCAGTCGGGACGTGAACTGTCGGTAGCAGATGCGGTTGTCTGGCCTGGCCTGCGCGGGATATGTCGAATAGCTGGGCCGGGTCAACCATGGGTGCCATGAGCTTCAGGCCGTGATGATGATGGCACAGGCAAGGAAAGGATGCTGTGCATCGCAGCGCAGGGCAGCGCAGGGCAGCGCAGTCACTGCGGTCCTGCTGCTTGCCGAAACCTTAAAGAAACTTCTGCTGTTCACCCGAAAAACCCTGCCCTCGAAGATTGTTTCGCCCGACTCGGGCGCTTGGCGGACTTGGCGAGCCATGGGGGCGTGAAATTTGGTTCTGGACCGTGGCCAGCAGGCGGGCGAATGAGTCGCAGTGGTTATCTGGACCCCCACGGAGTTGGGATGTGGCTTGATGAGGCTCTAGATGATCGCCGGAGGGAAGCGATCAAAATTAGAAGCAGGCCAAGACCCCTGAGGCCGGGAGTGGCAGCGGACGGCGCCGTCTCAAGACTATGAAACCCACGCTGTCAAAGCCTTTCAAGTTCTGCTGCCGCCCATCCATCCATAGTGTAGTGTACATCCACACACCCATACACCCTTGTCGCGGCGATTTACCACCAACCGGAATGCCGCCCTCGTCCCTCTCGGCCACGACAGACAAGCAGCCATCCTGAGGACAGCATGATCCTCCCGTCCACAGCGCCCACCGCCGCTCTTCGCCCGGCCTCCATGTCCTGGCCGTCCTGGCCTTGGCGAACCGGACCAGCCACTGGATCCGAACTTACAGCCCTCGACGATATCCACCGGCGCTGTCTAGTGCTGTCTGGCCACTGTTGCTGGTGGCTGCCCGAACCCACTTTTGATAGACGATCACCTCGCTCCCCGTTGTGAGACGTCCATTTCTTGACGTGTCGCTGCTCTTGGCAACCCCCTACGATGTACCCTACCGCCCAACAGCAAAGCTTCCATATCCATCCATGCCTCTGCCCTCTTCATGTCCTCACACCCAGACACCCCGATGGCTCTTGGCCATTGCCACAAAAAGAACGCCCAGCCTTTGAGAGCGGGTACCTCGCCCTTTACATAGGCCAAGAACGCTTCCTCTGCAGGCCGAGCCACGCAAGCTTCTCACCCGATCTGACTCGTTTCGTGCAGGAGGGTACATTGGCGACGCTCGCACGCAATAATTTTTTTTTTGTTTTGGCTTTTTTCCTGCGCGCTGGCGATATAGATCAAGCGCATGTTATACCCGCGTACAGATTACAACACCAGGTCTCTCTAGCCCGGGTCGCCAGTGTCACAGATTCACAGCAACTCGCATCGCGGCCCCCTCTATTGGTCAGGAGTCGACCCGACGTAAGTCAACAACCGAATTGGGCCAGTTCAATGTTACATAGTATTGATCCTCGCCATGTGGGACCTTCGGTCGCCGCTTCCGGACTCTCCGTCGTTGATGTGCGAGGGGTGCGACGTAGGTTAAGATTGGTACTGCTCGGGTGTTTTTGGCGGTATAGCCCTTGCTCGATCGCCGTGGCCCGCTGCTCATATTCGTGTTAGCTTCGGCTTCGGGCAGCAAGTGCGCCTGTGTGCTGTGGGTCTTCAATCTTCGCGCCCCTGGCGGCAGACCCAACCAAAGGTCCCCTGAGGTGCTGTACTGTGGCAATCACGGTATCATCCAATATAACTTGTGGTGCACATGCGGCAATGTCGCGACTAGAAGATGCGTGGTGGTCTGGCGGCCTGCCTGTTTGGGAATGCCCAGTCGGGAGACCGTGGCTGAGCATTCATCGTAATGGGCATTCGTGATTTTCATCTCGAAGTGCCAGTCGGCCGCTATGCCGCTGAAACCAACAGTCCCGTGCTTGGTAAACCGTGGCGCCCAGGAATCAGCGTCCGAGGGAACACGGGATGTGGTTCTGGTGTCCTGCCTGTTCGACACGGAATCCGTTGATCCGATGTTTGCTCGTGCGATGGGGCCCCGGGGGTGTATGCTGTGATTTGATTACATTTTTTTGTGGGAAGGCAGGACGACGTTTCTCATGCACGCCTGCTGATTACTTACTACAACGGTCTTTCTCCTCCGTCAGAAACACTTGGCCATAGTAACCCACCGATTTGTAAAATGCAAAACCACCCCTGAGGCGGACGCGTGTTGGAGACCGACAGTGTTGGCCGTGTTTGCTTTCCGGACGGGGAGGGCGGCGGCGAGGGCCCCCTCACAATTCGTTACCAACTAACTATCATCTCATCGCCGCCAGACTTTGCCAAGTGCAAACCTCTCACGAGCACGGGGCTGCGCGTTTTGCGCAACAGAACGCCTGGATGAGCAAATGCAACAACACGAGAGCAAGCAGGATGTGCCTTGCTTCCCAAAGAGGTACCTTGTTACGATCAAGGTTGTCTACAGATGCCCTCAGTCTTTACTCTTGGCCGACATTCCCAGAATTTCCATAATTGGCCCCCCTGGGAGCGGCCTCGTCGCTTCGCCGGGAGGGCGCATTCCGCAAGACCAAGACTTTCTATACACACCCTCATCGGACAAGCTATCTAGGTAGGGCCGTGAGCTCTTGGTACTTCTTTCCAAGGACCCGGTCGCTTTGCGCGATTTGAGGTCCCAGTATGCAGGTCCGGGACGGAAGCCGAGATTAAGACTATGCTTGTTAGCAAAAAATAGGTTGCGGGCCGCAGTGGAATTTAATCTACGCGGTCGGGCATAATATTGATATCTAACCATGACAAAAGGTCGTTGATATTGCTGGAACCTCCAGGCCGTTCATATAATCTCGGTGACGAGAAAGCAATATGAACCCACATATCCGCGACACTGACATCTCCATTGAGCACTCAAGGGAAATGTACTATATTCGTCTCCGGCACCTGTCGCGGGCAGAGGGCCAGTTTTCGTGTGGTTGAGGTTGCAGTTCAAAAGTCTTGACTGTCACAGGGGCAAAGGCTTACTTACCAATTGGCAATTGCCAAATTCCCACCCTGAAGCTTGACCCTCACTTCCAAGGCGCTTGACTCAAATCGCCAAGTACTAGGGGACTGATTGCGCAACTGTTTCATTGGTAACCGAGTAGTGAGTGCGTTTCAAGTACAGGAAATACAAGGGTTGAAACCGCACGACAACTTTCAAAGTACCGCCCTCTAAAAACAAACACTATCTACGTGGTACTACGGATGCAGCCGCAGAGACAAAGTATAGCCCGGCGCGGCGTGCAGCAGACGAACATGCGAACCTAGACGCCCTGGATAGACAATTTCCCAAACGCCGTTCCTGCAGAATGCGCGTACATTTTGCGGCCGGCATCACCCGAGCCTATCATTGATGTGAGTGTATGTGTACCGGAAATATTCGGATTCCAGAAATAGAATGCCAATTGTATACATGGAAGTTTGCACCGCGATCGCTGGCCGCGGGCGTTGCATTTGCGTAGACATTACACAGCGGTTGTTACAGGACAGCCCCCATCGGGGTCATTGAGGTATTTTTCTCCTTTTATCTTTTCCCTCGATCGGCCCAATAAAATGCAGACGTTGCTCCGGTAGGCGGGAAGAGCGAGGCTGGGCGGCTATGTAAGTTCAAGCCTTTGAGATTGCCTCATCGTCGAGCTATGTGCGACGGGGTGACAGCTCATGTCTTAGGGGGGGGGGGGGCAAAACTCGCGACGTGGTAAGGATTTGAGTTTTACAGTTATTACGGGTAACCAGATCTGGATGGCGCGTACATTGTGGGAATGTGCAGAGAGAAATTCGGAGATGAGCAGGCCACTCAGCAATACCCAAGTCCCATTGCCGGAATGTGCCCATGGTGAAAGCAACCAAGGTACGTACACAATCAAGTCAGTCGCAATGTCACTTTGCCAAAAACGCTCACAATACGCAGAGTCAAATCTTCCTCATTCGTGCTGCCCTGGATGGGCTCGGGATCATCCACCATGATGGATTGCGGTGCTGCTGGCAACATGGAAACGGTGTGCCCCGCACGCCCCTGCTCCGCTGCGCGATGCTAATACCGATACTACGACACATCAAAGGCAGATAGACGAAGAAACGCCAATTGGTTTTACCACCAGGGCAGGGAAATGGGGCCGACCAAGAACCGGCAGAGCCCCCCCCCCCCAAGACCCAAGAGATAGACGAGCAGCGATCCCCGCTCCCGTGCCGGAAACCGAAAAAAACACAAAGAGGGAGGGAGGGGGTGGAGGGAAGGAAAACAAACCTTGGAAGTGAGGAAACCCCCCCCCAAGTCGAGGGAAGAGACGTGTCATCCCGCTTGCCGATGGAAATCGTACGATGAGTGGAGGGGGCCCCTTCCCGCGCCGATGCTTGGAATATTCTTGGCTTGCAGGCGCCTGCGGGCACGTGAGCGGCCTGCCTCCACGAGTGAGTGCGCCACGGGGCTTTTGTTGACGACATCTTCACTCGAAAAGTGGAGGAGAAATATGTCAACCGGCCACTAGCGATATGTTCATCGTGTCAACCTGTAGAGCGTGCGGACACAGGCACACGTGACCGTGCGCCGTGTGGTTTCGACAGCCGCTGCCGTGGCACATCATAGAACGATTGACGGGGCTGGCGTGGGTTTAAGAGTACATATAAGAATGATTTATCCTTGGACCACAAACAGCCTGGAGGGCTGGATTAGCAAACCCATCTCCGTGATTCTGTGTGTTGAATCAACATTAGAAGTCACATAGGTCACAAAGCTGATGGTCCTGATCTAGCGGCCTCCGCATAGGGTTTCAGTTGATTTGTTTTACAATTTTGGGTCTCTGGCTCCCTGTGCGGCTTGCACATCATTGTGGTGACTGCCTACACTTCTCTATCTCTACCGAATCGGAGCCTCCCAAAGTCCGATTGATATGCTGCTTCTTGCTTGACAAAGGCCGCGGGCACACCGACCTAGCCGCGCCTGGATACGACTAATACCGGAATAAGGCTACGATAGGCGGAAAAATAAGGCTACCCCATACCCGGTGAATATGCCATCATGGACTGCAATCCCGCGTCTCTGTTCTCAGTCAAACCCAACTCTGGTTCTCCTTCTCTCTCTTTGTGGATCGTGTCCAGCTTGCCCCAGTCCAAAGTTGTGAAGCCTCTCCCCAATAAGGTAAGCCTCGTCCCGAATCCTGACTCTCCAGGATCGGAACACACCTAGCATACTCCGCAGCATCGCCACGCCAAGAGCGCTGAGTAGGGCCGCGAAGAAGCAGAACCGATGAACAAGAACCACTGCCGCGTCGTTGCCAGGGTCTATGCCCGCAGAAACGCCGTAAGCGATGCAGGCTCTTGCCAGCAGTGGCGGCCCAAAGACTGCTAGGGTCCAGACCGATAAACCTGGAACAACAAATGCGCGGGTGAGGACCTTGACGTCGGGCTCGAGCCAGCCACGTCTCAGGACGGCGCGGGTGGCAGCTGCAACGCGGCTATCGCGGTGCCAGGCGACCACGTACCGAGCAGCGAGCTTAAGATAGATGACGCCGATCGTCCAGGACTGCATCACCCGGACTGTATGACGGGGATTTTGGACGCGGAGTAGCGTGTTGTCAGGCGCTGTACCCTTGGATACGACAGTCCCATACATGTATGTATCCAAGGGAATCAAGACGTACAACTCCATCAGGCTGGCAACCATGAGTGGGAAGACTACCAGCAGGAAGAAGTACGCGTAGACGAGTTTGACTGCACGGGTCGCACCCACTGCAGCGCGGTGGAGGGTTTCACGTTGGAAGATGTGGGAGGTGGCGTCAGCTACCCGCTTTCTGGCCTTTTTGTAGATGTCTTTGAGGTGGAACAAAAAGTACGCGGCAGAGCCAAGGATGTAAATGCCAATGCTGAAGGCATATATGTCGTTCGTACGGATACGGTCAGGGATAAGTGACCGGAACATCCAGCGACCGAAAATCAAAGGGATGATCGTAAATCCCAGACCTGTCGCGGCGGCAAAGATCCAAATGAATAGAATGAACAGGAAAATGCGGAGTCGGAAGTTTGGCGGGACGTAAACGAATTGGTACTGAGGGGTCGAGTAAATATCGACGCCCGGCTGCTCGATGCGATCCTGCCTTTGGTTACCTTCTGTCACGTCCAAAAAGACTCTTTGTCCCTTAGGTATCTTCACTTGGTCCGAAGCTGGAGCGCGCACGAAGCGTCCATCGGGAATAAGCTGCTGGGTGCGCACGAGGACGGCCTTCCTTGCGTTGGTGTCTTCGAGCTCCTGGGGGCTGAGAGGGAGTGCGGGTTTCGCCCTTCCACCTTCGAAGGTGCCTTTCCACGTCTTCGGCACGACGCTGTTGTCGTCAACCTCCAAGAATAATCTCTTCCATAGCGGTAAGGCACGGCCATTTGATGGCTGACGCATCTGAATTGCTCCTTCTTCGTCAAGCTTTCGCTCGCCAAACAGGAACCACGTGAGTCGCAGTGTGCGGGCCAGTTTGCGGAACCACCAAGTATACATGGCGTGGAGTCCGTCGCTTGGCTTGAAAAATTTGACGGCCAAAGGCATCAGGAAGTTGTAGAACAACAAGTCGATGGGAAATTCCAAGACCGGCTCGTTGGATGAGTAGTGGATGGGGAGCACGTTTTTGAACCCATACGACAGGGCCCATACGACGCCTCCTAGGCAGACAATGACAAGCGCTCCGTACACAAAAGCAGAGAACAGGATCTTCCGCAGTTGTGTGGTAACGCTCCGCTCCAGGACATCTCGGACAGGATGAAACTCGGCATCATCGGGATCGCGGATGAAATCTGCGGCTCATATGGTAAGCAAACACTCCTGAAGAGGGGCCATGTTTGAGGCGTTTTGAACTCACAGAGCACCCCCTTGCGCATTATCTTGCGGCACATGGACACGAACAATGCAAAATGGAACATGTACCCTGTGCCAACAAACCAATGCACGAAAATGGAGGTGAGGGGGTAGTTGACCGTAAACATCACACGCGACATGATCGTCGTGTTCTCGAACAACGGCAGGAGCCCGATATCCAGAAGAAGACCGCAATACAACGGGAAGACGAGCATCTCAATGCCGATGATGAGGATCACCTTCATGACACCGCTTGCTTGGTTCAGAGCATCTATCAAGGTTGCTTCCCACTCTTGTCCGACGCGGCCTGGGGAAATGGGTCCGCCGCGACCCAGGTAGAGTGCTGCGGAGAAAGACAATGCGACATACCCGCCCAAGATGGCCCACACTCGGTCCATAGCACTCCAAGACGCCAGTTCTGCCGTCAAAGGAGCCGCGCTTTCAGAGGTACCAAGGTCAATGACCCATGAGGTTGGGTTCAACAGAAGGTTGGGTAGGTCGCTCAGGCCTTGCCACATCGTAATTGAAGCGCCCGCGATCCATGAGCAGAGGTCGGCCGCCTTGGACGAATAGTCGCCTCCAAAGAGGAACAGGATCGATTTTCCGAGCGTGGTGAACAAGAGTGCCACCTGGCTCTTGAGGGTAAACAGAGCGACATGGCTGACTGTTGAAAAGTTGCGCACTTCATCAGCTGATATAAAGGGCAGGTCTGTCCACATGCTGTCGATCAATCTCTGGAAAGCACTCTCGGTCATATCCCATGAGCCTTGCATCGTTTGGCTGATCATCTCTGGTCGTGTTGTGGCTGGCCGGATCACGGCGAGGAATGCGTCCACAGCACCGAATAGCAGTGTGGACGCGAGCCCCATCAGAAGCAGTGCTGTGTCCTGCACCAGTTTGGAAAGACTGAAGAGGATCCGAACAGGTCGAGCCGGATTGGCAACCAGCCAAATGGCTAGGCGCCCCAAGTTGTAGGGCAAGAAGACGCCGAGGAAGAGTGTGATAGAGACTAGAAAGGCGCAGAACAGGGCGTTTTGGAAAAGACCAGCGATTGGGCCGCGCATGCCGAGAAGTTCGAGGATACCCTCCAGATCTTCAGCATCTTCTATGGCCTCAGCTTCGGCATCTATTCCTGCCGCAGCAGCAGCTGCGGCTGCGGCTGCTGCCACTTCTTGGTCCTGCTCTTGATCCTGGAGCTCGGGGGCGGGGTCCTGTCCAATTGCAGCGGCGGCGTCCTGGTCGTGATCGAAGAACTCATCAGCGGCATCCGGCAGAGGCGGGAGCTCGTGAGCGGGGATCGCTTCAACGTCGCGCCACATAAAGTCGGCAAGGCGCCGCGCGATCCCATCCACTTGGGGTTGCTCCTGTGCCAACTCTCCAACATCCTCGGCATCTTCATTCGGCTGCACTTCGAGTGGCCGGTTGAAGTCTGGTATGGCCTCCCAGTCCAGATGTTGACCATCGCCTATCGTGGGGTCCGCAAAGGCCTGGTCGTCAGGATTCGGCTGGTCCGCCGGGACGTCATCGATCTCGGAGGAGCCTGGAGTCTGGCATTGGGAGCTTGACGGCGCACTCTCCGCCAAGGTGCTCGATGGAGGCGTTGCAAATGCCCAAGAATGGGCGGCTGAGCCATCTTCGTCGGGCGGTCTCCTCTGGGAGGAGGCCGGCGGCCCTAGAGTAGGCGATTGGCGAGGGTCAGGCCGCGCAGACTCCAGAGAAGTATCTGGCCACGACCAATTGTTATTGCCCAAGGGATTGATGCCCCCGACCCTCTGCGGTCCATCCGTGGCAGACCGAGGCCTGGAGGGGTGGCTCTGTTCACCTCTGGCATCAGACGATCCGTTAGTCAGCGGCGTCTTGCCCTTGCCAGAGTGTCCTTCCTCTGGGACGTCTTCTGCCCATGGCCATTCCGGCTCTGATCCCCATTCCGCCACCTGACTGGACGACTCCTCTCCCTCAGTATGCAGATCTGGACGCTTGCGATTAATCTGAGATTGAGTAAGTTGCACAAAATAAGCAAGCCTCTCCTCGAGGTTCTCTTGGCGAATAATGTTGATGATCGTCTCTGGGTCCCCAGCAGCCGCGCGATGAATTCTCACGTACTCATCCACGGTACTTCTTCCAGCCGCTACCACATGCCGGTAGGATGAATGGGAAGCATTTGCATTCTGTTGTGGAATTCCTTCCGAAATGCCATCGGGTGTGCCTGTCACAACGCTTGCAAGGGCCTGGCCATTAGCTGCTGCATCGTCGTGGAGGTCCTCAAGATCAGTCCAAAGGGCATCCCCGTCTCCCTCATTGCCATCCGGTGTGCTGTCGCCAAACCCGATATCTTGTGCCTCGGGCCCCCGAAGCCGCTCCACATCTTCTGGCCTCACTGCTTCTACGAGGCCGGGCACAGCGGCGGCTGGTGCGACGTCCTCTTGGGGGGCTGCATTCTCTGCGGCAGCGAATGCGGCTCGCATATTTATGTCTGGCTGTTGTTGGACAACGTAGTCTCGGACCAGGATAATTAGTATGAAACAGATAATCACCAGCACGGTAATTATTTGCCCCTCCAGAATGTCAATCGCGAAACTGCCCAGCGCGGGCGAGGAGGCGGATATCTTCTGCAAAAAGCCGACCTCACTCAAAAGGGTGGGCTGGTGTGGGACGTCCGCCGGGGCGATGTTCTGGTCGCCAACTGATGCGTTGGTGCGTGACGCTGTGCCGCCGATGTAGAAGGTTCCCAAGAACATGTTGAGGAGGATGTTGGAAAAAGGATTGTCGGATGTGATGTTGATGCCGTAGAGGGATGTGGTTGTCATGGCAGTGCTGCTACGAGGAATCTGGCTCATGAAGCCATGGAGCGAGGCTGCGGTTGTTGTGGCCGCATGCAGGGGGCTCGATGGGCAGGTAGCCGCACCAGCCGTCGACCCAGCACTCTGGCCGAGGACATTGCTGGGCTCGGCTTTCCCAAGCACAGGCCCCAGGCCCTCATCGCTGAGCCAGAACAAGGCAGACCAGACCCTCCTCATGAGGTAGGGCAGCCAGACCAGCCAGACCATCAGAACCAGGCCACCGCGGGCCCAGACCAGCATATTACGGAAGAGGTATTTGGCGATGTGGCTGATGAAGACATAGAAGGGAACGGTCTTGGGCATGTTCGGGGCGTATAGCTTGGTGAAGCGGAAAGGCGTCTTGCACAGCTCGCAGTGCTTCTTCTGGGAGTGAGAGAGCCATTCCATCAGGCAGTCCTGGTGGACGTACTTGATACTGCCGCTGCATTTACAAGGGTAGAAGAGTGGCTCGTCGGGCGTGGCCTCGCCTCTGCATATCCGGCAGGTGTCGGGGTCGGACTGCGAGGTGCCGTCTTGGGCAGAGTTGTGTCCGGAGGGGACGCGCCTCAGCAGGCCATCGGGCTCTGGGTCAGCTGTCGAGGGCCGGCGGCGTCTTGGTTCGGCCTGCAAGGGCTCGAACATGTTGTGTTGGTCCATGTTGTGAAGACGGTTGGCTTGGGGCAGTGCCCCTCGGGAGCAAAGGCGGCTACGGGAGGTTCATGTGAAGTCTCGGTTGTCGTCGTGCCGATCGTCCTGGTCCAGAACCGTGTCCGTTTGCCCACCGACGTGCGATGTCAGTCGCGACACGGTGTACTGTGCGGGCTCGCTGCGTGGAGGGGTGGAGGGGCTTCGGTGGTCGGGTTTCAAAGTGTCGAGTCGCTGAGTGATGGGGTAGTCGAGGTTGTCGCGGTATCTATGTGCTACGTGCGTGGCCGAACTGAAGCCGCAACAAAGGTCTGACGTCGGTAGGTGAGGGCAGGCAGGGGCCAGTGGGAGGAGAGTCTAGGAAAGAGGCGGCAAGCAAGCCCTGTACGACTTGTTGCTGGGGAGATGAGGGCATGAATGTGTCTCTCCAAGGGCAGAGGTTCAGTGCATCGTATGTGTTTGGTGGATTGCCTCGGGGCTCGATCGTGTTGCAGGCGATGATGGGCTTGACGGGGAAAGAATGATTGACAAACGGGCTGACCTCGGAATGCTGACTGACGGGCGGTATAAAGGCACGGAGCAAGAAGCACTGAAAGGCGGGACGGACAACGGAAGTTCCAGGAGCAGGATCTGGGCGACGGCCTGGGCTGCTTAACTCCGAGGCTGAGGAGCTTATCGATAGTGGGGGACGGTGCACGGTGCGCCGTATATCCAGTGTGGACACAGACAATACCTAGGTACCTAGTATCCATGCCATGGAGAAAGGAAAGCGATCACATGGTGCCACATTCAACCAGCTACAGGCCATGCCTAGGTAAATGTTGTATGCGGTCGCAACGGCAGAGATATCATTCTCAGATTGGCTAGGCGCCCTTTCCCCTTCACCCTTCCTTTGATGCAGTCTTGATGACGCCTTATCTGGCCGTCTTGCGGGTCCTGCCATCCTTCCACAGGCTGCAAACAGGCTGACAGGCGGCTGCAGCTCAAAGACAAACACAGAGCCACACGTGCAGAGAGAAGGAGAAAAAAAGATGAGAAGAAAAGAGGCAGGCATCCCTGCGCTGATGACGTCTTGGTTGACAGTCCCTCTGATGTTCGGATGCTGGGTGCAAGGTCGCACCGGACTTTTCCCAGCAGCCCACCTGTCGAATGCAAGCACACGCCGGTGAACCTGAGGAGGAACATCAACAGCAGTTGTTGGTGGCGCTAAAGGAGCATAAGTTTAGGAAATCTTGGACATGTGGCTTGGCACATCATCACTGGAGGTGCATGTCGAGCAATAGAGAGGAGGATATGGATCGAGGCCACCGTACTGCATCGCCCTATGCACGCAGGAAAAAGACGACAGAATATAACATCTCCAAGTCCCCCTCTCCTGTTATGTCTTCCCGAGGCCTACACGATCCGTCACAACCAGACCAGACAGACCTGCGTGACCGTCCCTGCCATATCTCGTTGGCGTCTGTCCGTCTTATTATTGTTACTCTTGTTTTGCTTACGTGGTGTCTAAGTACCTACACTAATCGGCTGCCTAGGTAGACCGACTACCTGGTAGTACTGTAAGTATAGTTGGACACCGGTTGGTGCGGGGACAGTCCCACCTCAGTCTGTCCCACCGTCCGCGGCGCGCCACTGACGTTTGAGCTTCCCGGGCTGCAGCAAGCTTGATTTGCTCCAAAGGGCCCCTGCACCTTGCAAATTGCCCAACCACTGCAGCAAATCAATCCTCTGTTTGTCCGGCGTTCATCGCAACATCGACCGACTCGCAGCGGTCGTTCGCACGCCTTTTGTCACGCTCGCATCAACATCCTCTCCTCTCCTCTCGGACAGTCGTCCTCTCACTATTTCACTTATCAACCACCACCCTCGTGGGATTCCAACACGACTGACTGACTGATCTTGCAACCCAGTTCTTTGCTTTGGTACCTGATAATCACACGCAGCCAGGCTAGGCCAGCCTCACTCGGTCCCCGGTCCCCCATCGCACTCGCCTACTTACCTGCCTTGCCTTGCCTTGCCTTGTGATTGTTCGGCCTCGTCCCGCGTCGTCTCCTACCTTGGTCCCGCTGCTCATTGCAGCCTCGCCCGCCATGGAGCACGCGAATGGCTCCGTCAACGGTTACGCAAAGACAAAGAACGCCATCAACGGTGTGAGTGGCATCAATGGCTTCAGCTCCTCCATCACCACCCACACCGCGCCACCTCAGAGGAGGACAACGCCGAGGCCACGTCGGGGACGTCTCTCATGGCTCTTCAGCGTGACAGCACGGTACGGCTCCTCCCCCTAGAGCCTTAGCTCCTCTCCCCCACGCGCCACTTGCCAACTGAGTTCAACCGCTGACCCGACTGTACATTGCAGCCTTTTCACCTGGTACTCCATCCTTAGCATTCTCTTCAGATGTCCAGCCACCCTCCAAGAATGTACCGATGCCTCGCCTCGGATCTGCAAACCGTACTTCCAGCTTAAGCACGCTGTCTCCCCCCATGTCGAGCCTTATTACCACACTTACGCTGCTCCCTACGTCGAGCTCGCGAGACCCTACTACGAGACGGTCGAACAGAAGGTCCTGACACCCTCCTGGGCCTATGCCACCAAATATGGCTCACCTCGTGTCGCCCAGGCCCAGGCATTCGGCAAGGAAAAGTGGGAGAAGAACCTCCAGCCAGAGCTGGCCAAGTACCAAGCTCTTGCCCAGGCCAAATACGACAAGTCCCTCGCTCCTCATGTCGACCAGCTGTCTTTGGCCGTCGCGCCATACTACGAGGTGGCCCGGACGAATGCTCTCCAGACGTACCACGACTACCTTCTTCCAAGCTACGTGTTTGCACAGCCATACGCTCAACAGGGCTACACCGCCGCCTCCACATTCACAACCGAGACTGCGGTGCCTTCTGCCCTCTGGGCTTGGAATAAGACCCTTATCTTCCTGGATGGAACCGTCTGGCCCCAACTGCGTTCCCTGTACACCGAGAACGTCGAGC
This sequence comes from Diaporthe aspalathi, assembly GCA_001447215.1. Taxonomy (NCBI): domain Eukaryota; kingdom Fungi; phylum Ascomycota; class Sordariomycetes; order Diaporthales; family Diaporthaceae; genus Diaporthe; species Diaporthe aspalathi. The sequence goes on from LJJS01001094.1 coordinate 69,290, forward strand.
CTCAACTGTTGAAGATCGGCCAGAGGCTCGGGCGCTACAATGGTAACAATACCCAAAAAGCCACCGAAACTCTCTCCAGGTATGTTTTGCGCCTGTCTCGCTCGTTCGGTCCATGTTTCTAAGTAAGCGGTAGCAGCACTGCGGCAAAGGCAGATTCGACCCTGACAAAGCCAACGTCAGCCGTGTCGTCCGCGTCGGCCACGCCCGTCTCCGGCGACGCTACATCCTCCACCACCGAGCCAACCTCTTCATCTGATGTCGCATCTTCTAGCTCAGAGGAACCTGCGGCACATAGCGAGACCGCAAAGACGAAACTGGGTGGCGAGCAAATTCCTGCCCCGGACATTGCTCCCAATGAGAGTGAAGTCCGCCGCATCGCGCGCGAGACCGTCGCGGAGGATCTCAAAGCATGGCAAGAAAAGTATGCTAAGGCTGCTGACGAAGGTGCGGCCGAAATCGATGACCGCATCGAGGAGATCGCCAAGCGTGTGATCGATAGACAGGCCAACACCATGGGCAAGTCTCTTGTGAACCAACTCAAGGAGACCATCGGCACAGAGCTTGCAACACTGAGAGCCGGCATTCGGGACATTGTCGGCGAGGTCAAGAGCGGATCCCAGCCTCCTGAGGCTGCCCAGGAGAAAGTCACCGCGGCCGTACGGAAGGCTGGACTGGAAATCAAAGACAAGTCGCAGGACATCCGTAACTGGAGAGCGAACTACGAGAATGAGATTGAGATGAGCGTCACCAAGTTTGCCGCAGACCACTTCAAAATTCTCGACAGCATACGAGACCTGGCGCTGCAGAAGATTGGCATGAAATGGGCCTGGATGGATGGCGTCACCTACAAGGACTGGGCAAAGTACCACCTTCTCAGGGAACGTTTCGACGAGTGGCAGGCTGATCTCAAAAACCTCATTACTTCTCACCCCGGGCTCGAGAACGCCCAGAACGAAGGGCTAGCTATTGAAGGCCAGGCCATGGAACTGGCTCAATCTGCGGCTAAAGAGCTTGCAACGCTGAAGCAGGTCGCGGGCTGGAAGATCGCGTCCCTTGATGACTCCGAGGAATTCGACCCTGAAGTCACACGACTCGCCGCCGAGGAAGCAGAAAAGGCGGCAGCTGAACCCGAAGCCGAAACTGAGACTGATACCGAGACCACTGCAGCGGAGCCCGCTGCTGACAGCGCCGCCACCAAGCTCCAGGACGGTGTGTCCGCCGCAGTCAAGGGCGTCGAGTCTGTGACAAGTATAGCCTCCGAGTCTGCTGAAAGCGTTGTCCAGGAGGCTTCCACCTCAATCACTCCGAGTTCCGAAACCGAGCCACCCGGAATCGCCGAGGCCTCGAGCGCGGTCTTGGAAGAAACTCCAGTTTTTGCTGGTAACACGACCGAGGCCACGGAAGCCGCTCACCCGGAGGAGCCCGGGACTGCACATGTACCGATTGATGAGGTTGCCGAGCCCGTTGAGGCTGAATTGTCAGCCGTCCAAGAGCCCGAGGCACCGTCGGCTACTGACACCGTCAAACCTGCCTTCCTGGGGGCTGCCGCTCAGTCGGTCCCCAGCCGCCAGCCAATACTGGAGGACGACAGCTTCGAGGCTGCCGGCAGTGTGATCTCTGCGATCCAATCTGACATCCCGGCCACTATTTCCTCGGCAGCCAGCTCTGCTTACTCGGCCGCCATGGCTGGGGCTGCTGATCGGTATTCCGAGGCGTTGTCGCTGGTGTCTGCCCGGGTCTCCGGCACCCCCAAGCCTGCACACGAGCAACTCCTGAGCTCGGTAACTGCCGCCTACAGCAATGCTGTGGCTGCTGCTAGCTCCCAGCTTGATGCTGCTCTCGGTGCTGCCCAGCACGGTCACTTCGCCACCACCACTACAAAGGCTTTCCCGTCCGCTCCAACTCTTGTGGACTGGGCCCACGTAGAGTCAATTGCGGCGTCCAGACTGAACGAAGGCAGGTCCTGGGCCGAAGCGCAGTATGAGAGCGCCAAAATTGCCATTGGTGCGGCAACCCCCACGCCGACCGACCTCTCTGGGTCGGCCTCGTCTGTGGTCTCTGCTGCTGGAGAATCCCTGTCTGCAGTCACCGCTGCGGCGGGCGCAAATGCCGAGAAGCTTCTACAGAATGCGCAGTACAACTACTATGCCGGGCTGGGCATCGCACAGGCTCGTTACTCCGATTTCCTTGCGGCCGCGTCAAGTGCGTTGAGCTCCATGACTGCGACACCCACGCCTACCGACTTTGCCGGAACCGTCTCATCTGCCGCGTCCGTTGCTAGCGAATCTGCAGCCTCTATTGCTTCAGTCGCCCAGGAGAACGCTTCTGCGGCAGCGTCTGTTGTGGGGGAGAATGCCTCGGCGGCAGCATCTGTTATTGGTGAGAATGTGAGCTCAGTTGCAGCGGCTGGCTACGAAAATGTCGCCCACGCAGCTGAGGCTGCTGGCACTTTCGCTCAAGAGAATTGGAACGCAGTCTTGGACCAGGTCAGCGTTCAGATCTACGGAGCTGCTACGCCCACCCCGTGGTATGAGAGCCTGTATAGCGCCGCTGGCGAATATGCTGCCGCCGCGACAGAGGCAGTTGGAGGCAGCGCCGATGCCGTTACTAGTGCAGCCGGGACCTATGCGACTGCTGCTTCTGAGGAAGCTTCCAAGCAGTATGTAATGGTCAGCAGCATCGTCTCAGAGCTGCTTGTTGGGAAGGAGCCAACCTTCAGCGAGAGTGTCTACTCCCGCCTCGCTGCGGCTTACTCCGGAGCTGCCGAATCGGCGAGCAGTTTCGCCAGTGCTGCCTCCGAGACAGCTGGGAGTATAGCCACGGATGCAGGCGAGGGGGTAAAGCAAGCGACACAGCAGGTGAAGGACGAGTTGTAGATGTGGCGGATGATGTCACGAAAGTGTTTGCCGAATAACACCGATGTCATCAAGCACATTAAGAGAACTCCAGACCAGAAAGCCGGGGATCCTGTGCACAAAATGACGATACGACAGTAATGATTGGTTTTACCGGCTTGAGGGAACGGGCAGTGTATGCTGCAGACGGCTGCAGACTGGCAGACGGTTGCAGACTGGCAGGCGGTAGGAATTGGGATACGGCGGAGTGGATATGGAGATCCACGTAGGATCGAGAGACGCTTGTCACTCGGCCCAGAAGGGCGAGGCTATTCGCCAACAAACTCTCTTTTTGATTATACCCAATCGTCCTCGCGACACACCCCAACCACCACAAGCCCAAGTTTGCCGGCCAGAGACATCTGGCTCGCTTGAGGGGTGCTAGTTTTCTGTTCTCTCTTTTGTCACAGTCTTGCGAAGAACATCTTTGGTGATTTTGGTGGGCAGATTTGTGCCTGTAAACGCTTGGGATACTGTTTTGAGTTAGGAGTTTTGAGAGAAGATGATTCAGAAGGGGTTCGAGGAAGACACTATCCCGAGGCCTGCGGGTCGGACTCATCGGGGGAGGAAGCGTATCGAGCTTATCACATGGCGCTGATCAAATCATTACCAAGACTCATCTTAGTTGATCGTATGATTTCCAATAGGTTATGTGGGAATGGTCATTCTATCGCAGCTTGAAGGTGCTTGATAACCAAGCACGCCATCAACGGACTTGTTGACGACACGAGTTGGAGAATCTGCACTGCATAGCTATTGACTTGTTGAGCCTGACCTCGCTTTCTATCAAATTACACTGCCTGCATCCTCTTATATGTGGCCGGAACAGATAACCTTCATTGGTAGTCAGTCGGTCAATATACAAAATTCTTCCGTTCCAGGCCGTAATTGCATTCGTCTTGGCTACCCTCAAGCGGCCGGGGCAAACCAGCAACAGCTCGACTAGCAGCCGGCAGCACCTATCTACCCCCGGCGCAGCCGAGCCTATAGGCACGCTCAAGCAAGCCTGGTTTCCAAGTTGCCATGGCAGCCGATAGCACCGCAGACAGGCCGCTCAGAGTCGCAGTGGTCGGCGGCGGGCCCGGCGGCCTAGCCACTGCCATCGCGCTCTCCAAGAACGCAAACGTGGAGGTACATGTTTACGAGAAGGATAAGATACTGCGTGAGGTTGGTGCCGGAATTAACATCGGGGCCAACTCGTGGAACGTCCTAGAGCTGCTAGGAGTAGCAGACTCTCTCGTGAGCGGACATCCATGTGATGTGGTGCTGAACATGTGAGCGTTCCAACCGCCAATCTTGTCAAGTTATCTAAGATATCCATGGCCCAAACACGGCATTTCTGAGCCCTGCCGAGTGAACTGGACTGATGGGATACTGTTGTTTTCTAGGAACGGCCGTTCGGGGGAAGAGTTGCACCGGATGGAACGACCGGTGGATCGCGAATGGCCGGCTGGGAACTGGAAGACGCGGCCGACCATCCGGACGCAGAGAACTAAGCTGCAGTCCGCCTTGCTGGCCCACGTCCCTCCCGGGGTCATCCGCCTGTCAAAGAAGCTCGACAGGGTCACGGAACTGGGCGAGCAGGGCGTCGAGCTGCACTTCGCGGACGGCACAAGCGAGGTTGCGGACCTGGTGGTCGGAGCTGATGGGATCCGCTCGGTATGTCGCCACGCCATACCTGGCTAATTGCCCAGTCAATTCATCTTGACCAAGCCGAGCCCTTCCAAAATTGACTGACACGCGAGTGAAAACGTGAACAGGCCGTCCGAGACTGCGCGTGGCCAGACTACAAGATAGCCTTCACAGGGACAACCATCTGGCGGGCGTTGCTGCCCCTCAAGGACCTGACCGACCAGGACCCGCGCTTCGGCACCACGGGCTGGTGGCACCTGCCGACGTCGCACGTCTACTTCTCCCCCGTCGGCGAGGGCCTGGGCGAGATCGCGTCGCGCGAGTACCAGGACCCGGCGGTGCACAGCGCGAGCAAGGTCGTGTGGGGCGTGCCCGTGGCCAACGAGCACGTCGAGGCCTACTTCAAGGAGTACCTGCCGGCGGTGAGGGCGGCCCTGGCGAGGATCCCCGACGGCGCGTGGAGGGAGTTCGCCGCCTTCGCGGGGCCCGAGCTGGCGTCGCTGGCGGCGTGGGGCGGCAGGGTCGTGCTGGTCGGCGACTCGTCGCACGCCCTCTCCGGCGCGTTCGGGTCCGGCGCCGGGTTCGCGATGGAGGACGGGTGGGTGCTCGCCCGGGCCCTGCGGCACTACGGGAACGACGTCCGCAAGGCCGCGGCCTTGTTCGACAGGATACGGGTGCCGTACTATTCCCGGATGTACGAGTACCTGGGCAGCCAGGCCGCCAAGAGGGCCGAGAAGCTGCGGGATCTTAAGGTCAAGACGGCCGGGCTTACAGAGGAGGAGAGGGTCAAGGTCAAGGTTATCAAGGAGGGTGGTGACATGAGTTGGATCTATCAGAACAACATCAGCAAGGTCTGGGACGCAACGCTGGCGGAGTTGAATGAGGACCAGGAAGGTTGAACACGGGATAGATTTGTAGATGGGTTCTTCTAAATGTGCTGGGATATATCTCGGTTGATTAACCATCCGAGTATACATATAGACTATTCTGAGAGACGCTAAGACTCTGCCTGCACTCTAGAATATATTTTGGGTGGCTTTTCCGTCTACCTAGTACCTTGTCTATTATGGCCAAAGTGGACCTAGGTACCTCCTTAGGGGTTGTCTTTGCGCAGTCTTGGGGGAGGTGCTAGCAACTGACGATTCATGGGTGTCATTGCACTCAAGTTATAATCCCGAGTTTGAGTGATTGTATGGATTACATACTTTGGTGGTGGTTTTCACTTGGTGGTTTTCACTTGGTGGTTTTCACTTGGTGGTTTTCACTTCATCTGCCTCCCTGCTCTCAACATTCTCGGTCGACGGCCACAATTGTTTTCGGTTCACCTTCATTTCCAGAACCTCAGGCCGCTTGTAATGGCCGTTGCCGTCGATCCAGACCTTGACCTGGCCAAGATCGCTGAAGTTCAGCTCTGCAACAAGCAACCTTTCTTCCTCGCCGGTGTGCGGGCCAGCCAGGTACGCACAGAACGGGTGGATCACGGCCGTCCACCCGCCTCCCTTCTTCACAAGGTCCTGCTTGCCGAGATTCTTCTCCATCCACTCCAGACAACTGTCATCCACCGGATTCGCGGCCGCCAACACAAACACCTGTGCAGTCAACGCGTGTGCCTTCATAAGCGCCTCGATCTGCGCGTCGGCCACGTCCTCGAACCCCTTCATCGTCGAGAGCGAGGGCCAGGCCCCGACATGGATGTGCTGGTTCTGCTCGATGAGGGCCTGCCTCGCGCCGTTGAGCGTGTTCTCCCAGCAGCACAAGCCCCCGAGGTTGTAGCTCCTCCCCAGGTCGCCGCCCGCCTTGACGGGCCAGACGCCCAGCGTGGACCCGTCGCCCTGGCCCCAGACGTACCTCTCCGCGTAGGTCGGCTGCAGCTTGCGGTGGACCCCGAGGATGGCGCCCGAGGAGTCGATGTGCACCTGGGAGTTGAAGAGCGTGTACGCGCCCGCCATGCGCTCCGAAACGCCCAGGCTGATCGTCACGCCGGCCTCGCGGCACGCGTCTTGGATGTCGCGGATGGACGGGTCGGAGCTGTCGCAGACCACGCTTTGTTCTGTGTACTGGGCGAGTGCCGTGGTTTGGGTCAGAGGGGGGTAGGCCTCGGTGAAGTACTAACGATGAGAGTCAGCTTCGGGCGCAACGGCATATTTTCATCGCCACACCATACCGGGTACCCGGGGATGAAGGTTTCCGGGAAGGCCAGGAGCTCGATTCCTTGGACTCCGGCGTCGCGTATGGCGTCTACAACTTTCTTGGTGGTGGCCTCCTTGTCCATATAAATGGGAGCCAGGTGCGCGGCCGCGACCTTGAGCTTGAATCTGGGGACTGACATTGTAACTTGGGATCGTGTGAATACCGCACGCTTGAGTATTCTCGCTATTCTGCTGCGTGTTCAGAAAATTGCAACGGCAAGCCGCGATCACGAGACTATGGAACAAAAGCGGAGCCTAAGCCAGCACATGTTTGACTGTGCTGGTGGATATAGATAGAGGGGTCAGGTCATTGCCGGGCGGTGATGAAGAGGGGCTTGCACATATCTGCCAACCGAGAGCCATCCGTGACCCTTTTCGACTTACTCAGCATGAAAATATACTATTCATAGCCTAAGCCAGAAATTCTGCATCTTGACCAGAAAACTAATGTCCTACAAGACTAAGGTCTACACAGCTAATACTCCTAGTATATAATAACGTCGCTACAGTAGTACCCCGGTGCCAGGTTTCACGACCTGCGCCGTCCTCATATTGATACAATCACCGTAGGAGGCGCGTAACTACAATCTAAATCGATGTTGGGGAGACCTTATAGCACCGCCATTACTCAATCAACCCTGCGTCTCACTCGCCTCCGATGAAGACTCACGCACGTTGATGAGGACGTCATGGTCACTATCGCTCGCGGTCGCATCATCTGCATCCCCTGTCCTCTGCTCCTTCTCATCAACGGCCCCTGAAGGCTTCACGATCACATGCTCCAGGCTCCCGTCGTCCCTGAGCACGAACTCCTCGTCTTCCTCCTTGGCCGCCTCCCACATCCCCCGCAAAGCCTCTACCTTCGACTCGCCGCCCCGCGGCACGGCATTGAACGCGAACTTCACGGGCTTCGCGATCAGGAGCGGCGTGAAGCTGTTCCAGTGGACGGGGATCTCCTCGCCTGTCTCGGCGTCGCGCCGCTTCCGGATGTCGAAGGCCCACGCCATGCCGCCCATGGTCAGGAAGAGATCCTGCTCGACGATGGGTATGCCCTGGCAGGTCCTCCGGCCAAAGCCGAATTGGGAGTAGCCGTTGAGGGTGGGGTACTGGGTCAGTGGTTCACGGTAGGTTGGGTATTCTTGTGAGAGCCAGCGGCCGGGGTTGAAGGCCTCCGGCTCCGGATACAGGCTTTCGTCCCGTGTGATACCCCTATCATAGATTTTCGTTAGAGATTAGCACGCTCATGGCTCTCGCGCCACTGGGATACTTGTGCTCACCATTCTAGAGCATGGACAGTTGCTCCAGCCGGGATGAAGTAGCCGTTGTAGACGTCATCTTTCTCGGTGGCGTGCGGGATGCCAGTGGGAACCGGTGGCCGCCACCGCAGCACTTCCTTGACCACAGCTCTGAGCAGAGGCAGCTTCTCGCGATCCTCCCACTGGGGGCACTGCCCCTCGCAGACCGTGTCGATCTCCTGTTGCAGTTTGGCCTGCCAGTCCGGATAATGGCACATGGCCAGCAGGTAACTCTGGATAGGGCTACCGATCGTGAGCGCACCGGCAATGGCCATCAGGCCCACTGTGTACATTGCCTCGCCCTTGTCAGCAGCCGATGGCTTGATCCCGTCTTTCTCGGCCGAGCCCTCGGCGACACTGTCCTGGTCGTCCAGAAAAGTCTTTATGAAGCTAGGCCTGGCGAGCCCTGCCTCCCTACCACTTTCTACGAAGCCGACATTCGCCTTGAAGAGCCGTTCTTCCAGTTCGTGCCTCGCGCGCTCCTTCCTCTTCCACGGGCTCAGGAACGCGGGGACGTGAGCAAGCCAGCTGATGACGTTCGGCAGCGCGCCAGACGGCGAGATGGTCTCGAGGAGCCCGAACGTCGTCTTCCGAAGGACCTTAGCTGGGTGAGGACTGCCCCAGCCGAGGCGCGAGACTGTCCTGCTGGTGAACTGCTCGATCCATTCGATGTAGTTCTCACTGTCCTGTGACATGAGGTACAGGAACCTGTCCCGCTCCTGCGTGGGATATCCGTGGAGGGAGGCCTGGGCGCTGGTGGTCATGAGGTGGTGGCAGAGCTTGCGCTGTCGCTTCCACGTCTCTGTCCTGCCCAGCAGCGCCAGGTAGTCGCCGCTTGTGCGGTTGTCCGGAAGGTTGGGTATCACGGGGCGATCGGAGTATACCGCGTTCCGCTTAGACAGGAGGTCATGGGCTATCTTCTCATCCGAAATCCAGACGTGGGTGGTGCCAAAGATCTCCATCTGGTAGATGGGCCCGTATGTCTTGGACCACTCGTAGAATTTAAGCCATGTTGCCTCGGGTGGGACATCATGGACACGGCCAATGAAGGGGAGACCTGGGTTGAAGGCTGTGAGTCTACCATGATGCCCTCATGAATTAAGTGTCGACACCATCAAGGGGGGCTTACCTTTGGGTCCAGGAAGTGGACGAACTCCTTCCGGAAGCTTCTGTCTCTGGGCCCTCGTGTAAAGTGTTTTAAAGACAGCTAAGGCCACAACAGCAGCTAGAAAAAGAAAAGAAGACTCGAACATATCGGACGTCGTGTACTACACCCACTCGTTACCGTCTGCTCAAGGAAATTTTAGAAATCAGATTGTAGAATCTTCACACATGACAAGTGTTTTGGCTCGAAAGATCGACATCATCGGAAGGCAAGGACTACAAATATCGGCTGCTCGGAACCTGTAGCAGCACATATTCCCACATGATAGCGTCGGCGTTCTCAACAGCCCCGGGCTCGCCATGGAAGTCCGCCTAGCTTGAGATCTTGAGACAAGATGGTCACCGCTCAGCTCAGGATGGGCTGCTGTCCCGAGGAACGTTAGTCCCGGCTGAGAGATCAGCACGCCTCCTTGAACCATGAGCCCGAGCCTCAGGACGAGGCAGAAGGGGTCGACGCGGGATGCGTAGGAAGGCACTGAACGTGGCTGGGTCCAAGCCAAGCACGTTGTCAAACCGGCCCAGTCGCTTATTCCGTATTACCGGATCCACCGTGAGCGCCTATTGGGACAGAGGCGGTGGTCTGCTTCAAAAGTTTAGTAGTATAAGAGCGTGATGGACATCGGGCCATGGCAAATACGTAGGTATACACTAGAGGCACATTATAATAGACTTAGTCCGGTTGGCACCCCGGGCTTCCCACACCAGCCATGCTCTCTCGGACGCGGAATTATATTCAGGGGCCGCAATATTGCTCGACACGCCTATCGCACAACTTACTCCAAGCTCCGTATATTGAAGGCTGGTGCTGAATTAGCGACTGCGATCTTCTCGGAGCCAGCCGATCGACGTTATGGTGTAAGCGAACAGACAGACGCCACGAGCTTGCTTCCCGCTCGCTCGGACGAACTGTCTTGGCAGCATTGGCACTCGGAAACAACTTGAAATCCTGACCTGCTTAGTATGTAACAACATCGGGTTGGCATGATTGAAGTCGTCGGTATGAGCAAAGCAGCAGTTCGAGGTTCACCATGAGTGTAACGGGTTCCATGTTAGACCTCAATAATGAGCCTCATCTTTAGCGGCACACTCGTTCTTCAACGTTGCTACGGCTCGCCAAGATTTGCACGTAGCGAAGTGTGTTTAGTTAGGGGTGGGAGCACGTCTCTACTGCTCCTAGAAGGCGCGAACATTGGTTCCGGAAGCAATGGATTCTATCTCCGTCTGTGACAATATTCCTGAAGGTCTACAAAATACCAAACATTTCACCGCGGACGGATACGTAGTACTTGCTTCCCGATGGGCAAACATGCGCTGCGGTTTCAGGCTTTCAGAGCCGTTGAGCAACATCAATATACAAGGTCATGCCGTAACTCAATTCCGATCTTGATTCTTTGGACGATGAAACAAGACCGCAAACTTCCGATCCGGGAACGGCTCAATGAAACAGCAATTCACAGGACTTGGACCGACAAGAACAAAGGATCGGTGTTGTACGGTCTTGGTATTCCCAAAGCGCCGGTCCTAGTGTCGTGTCTAGCGCCATCTCTCCCCCGATATCGACAGGAAAGAAAGGAGGGCGCCACCGATGTCAGCGAGGTGTGGAAACTTGGGAGACGAGACCAAGATAGGCGAGCCGAGGCCCAGCATTGATTTGGCCATCCTCCAGGGCACGGCACTGCCCTGGATCCCGAATTAGCACGTGGGAATCTACTACGTCCAAGACTTTCCAAGCCGCCTTCCATTCACAAGACTCTGCAACAGCCTACATCCGCTCCACAGGGGTGAGACCGAGCAGGCGCATGCCGTTGGCAATGACATGTCGGGCGGCATCGTACAGAGCCATACGGGCCTTCTGCAACTCCGGCTCGCTTCCCACGATCTTGAGGTGATCGTACGACGAGCTGATCACGTGAGTCAACTTGAAGAGGTAGATGACCACTGTTGTCGGCTCCAACGTCTTTAGTGTGTTCTGGACCGCGTCGGGCCATTGGCTTAATACGCGGACCAAGTTGATGGCATGGGCCTCTGTGAGCAGTGACAGGTCCGCCTTCTCGAGCTCCTCGGCGGGGATGCCGGCCTTCCGCTCGATCGAGCAGAGACGGGCATGAGCGTATTGGAGATACGGGCCCGTATCACCCTCGAAGGATGTCATGGCCTCCATGTTGAAGGTGTAGTTGTTGATCCTGTTGGCGTATGTCAGCACGCAAGTTTGGAGATTGGGGGCATCCTTCATTCCACCTACCTCTTGCCAGTCATATCCTGGATCATCACACTGCTGATACCGAGCGTATCCGCGGTAGCCTCGGGGTTTGCGACCTGAGAATACTTGTCGTCGTTCTTCTTCATGACCTCGTGCATCTTGTCGGCAACATCCCGCAGGATGTCGTCCAGGAACTTGACCGTTCCTTTGCGGGTGCTCATTCCCAGGACCATTCCGAAGTTGATGTGTTGGCACTTGTCCGCAATTTCCTTGTGGCCACTGAGCTCCGTGATCTTGAAGAGCTGCTTGAAGTGAAGATCCTGCTGCGAGGCGGCAACATAGATCATTTGGTCGAACTTGTACTTCTCGTACCGGCCGAGGAGCTCGCTGATATCCCGTGTCAAGTAAAGTGCGGTGCCGTCCCTCTTCCGGATGATAGGACGCTCAAGACGCTTGCCCTCCTTGCCTGGAATCAGCTTCGCAAAGTCGACGATCTTGGCGCCATCCGACTCGGTCGAGATACCCATCGCCTCCAATTTCTTTGCTGCCTCTTCCATTGCCGCCTCGGACACCTGGCTCTCGCCTGAATAGCTGTCGTAATGGATGTTCAGCCGGGCATAGGTCTTCTGGTACCTGACAATACTTAGGTCTCGGAAGCGTCGCCATTGTGCCAACGCCGCCTCATCTCCTTCCACCATCTTCTTGAAATACTGGCGTGCTTGCTCGTCCGAGCTGGTCTTCTGGAGCTCGGCCGCCTCATCCTCCTTGCCTGCGGCCTTCAACTCCTTGATCCGGTCTTCCTCCTCCTTGATTTCTTGGTTGATTTTCACGTAGATGTTGAAGAGGTGGTTGATGGGATCCTTGTTCAAGGCCTCCTCGTCACCATACCGCTCGAAGCCCAGAGCCAGCATTCCGTACTGTTTTCCCCAGTCACCAAGGTAGTTGATACGGATCACATCCCAGCCGGCGCCTTCATAGAGGTTGGCTATGAAGCCTCCGATGATGGTGCTCCGCAGGTGGCCCGCATGGAATGGCTTTGCGATGTTGGGCGAGGAAAACTCGACAATGATGCGTTTCCGGTCGTTGGGGTTCTTGGGGTCCCGTAGACCTTGTGCTGGGTTCTTGCCGTAGTCCTTGCCGAGAGAGCGGATCATTGGCACGACGGCTTTGGCGAGGGGCTGAGGCCTGAAAAAGAAGGACATGAAGTATCCTGTGACGGTGGGCTTTTCGACCAGGGGATCATCTGCAGGAAACTGTTTGCGGCCTGATGTCAGCGTGGCCTCGGGTCGGCTGAGGATTGGAATGGTGGCTGACCTTCTCTTCCCACTCTTTTACGAGCTCCTCTGGCTTCTTGCCCCTGACTCGGAGGGCGGGCGCCGCGACGATCAGGTCGCCCTTGTCAAGCCCCTGAGTCCATTGGATGGCATTGTAGATGATCTTTGGGTCAACGCCCGTGACCTTCTCGAGCACATTGGTCAGGTGCGCCCTGTATACATCGACGGGGTTCGTCTCGGGGTAGCAGGCTGGGAATTTGTCGCGGATGTTGTCGAGGGAGAGGTCGGATGTGAGCTTGACAAGCTCGTCGATACCGGTCGCCATCGTGAGTCTGCCGCTGTGGAGGAGTGGGTGGATGACACGATTAGGAGAGAGACCGTTGTCGGAACTTTTCGCCGCTGTGGTCGCAAACAAACGGCGAGCAGGTGAGGCGCAGGTGGGGTTAAATGTGCGGAAGGAGGGGTCCTTGAGTCGCAGCAGCACACGTGCGGTCGAAGTTGTCCGTGGCGAATTGGCAACGCGCAATGAGTTGAGAGGAATGCTGGGGCTTGAGAACAGTGGACGGAAGGCATTCATACCTTCTTCTTATATGCCACCAGTATGAATCACTCCAGGAGTCAGTCTATTCATCTGAGGCAGGGAGGCTCCTACCGATGGTGACTCAACCCTGGCCCAAATTTTGTCCTGCAGCTTCACCAGCCCAGCCGCTCGGTTATCGATAACGGAGCCCAACTCATGGCTATTATCTCCACCCCCCGTCTGTATTAAGATGGGTGGGTGTATTTTTATTGCCTTGGTAAAATTTTCTTCTGCGTAGTGATTTTTTTGTTAGCAAATTAAGGGTAAAAAAAGAAAAGTTGTTTTTCATTTTTCAATACTTAGGTACTTAGGTAGTTTTGGCAACAAGAATCTTTGACTTGTAGAAATAAATAAGGGTAGCTGTCTTCACGAGAGTTTTTATTCAGGTAAAAGGGGACTGAACGATTCAGTACTTAAGCATCTCTAGTACGGCCCACCCATGACGCCGTATCCATCTCACATCGGCAATGCAACCTCAATTTGAACCAGATTTGAAAGGCCACCAGATACCCATATATCACAAGAAAAGTCGCCGTCAAAGGCGCTACAATGTATGGTAGGGAAGCATAATTGCTCGTAGTTAGTTAGTGAACTCACGAAACAAGAATACGTAACGGACGGGAACTTCTCCCAAGATATCATCAGACATTACTCATTCCTCATTGTATGTACATGCGGCCGCGGAGATGGACCCAATCCTTCAGTTTTCACCCTCAGAAGCAGTATTCTTCCACATGAAGATGGATCCCCTGCGCCCCAGTGCCCTTGTGCACAGCACGCTCATCACTAAGGCTCGCAACACAGTTCCTCGCCCTAGCCACCAGCGACTTTCCTCCACATACCACCACCGAAGTCTCCCCTCCCGTGGCCTCGACCGGTTCTCTGATGAAAGCCTCGATGTTCGGCCGTGACGTCGACTGGTACACGTGGGAGTCGCTGCTTGCACCACTGCCGCGCCTGCCGACCTGCGCAGCATGCTTTTCGATATCCACGGTCCCGTCTTCCGACTTGTTGAAGCTCACCCGGTTTGATGGCGAAGGCACTGCTGAAGATGAGGCGGTTGTGCCTCCCTTGGCGTTGCTAGTACCTGTCCTGTCCGCCAACACTGGGACAGGCGGTCCTTGTGTCACGTGGATGTGCACTCGCAAATCGATGCCCGCCTCCACTGCCTTGTCAATCATCTCGTGTAGCCGTTGGACATAAAAGTTGATCTCGTCGCCCTTCTTGGCCGCAAGGAGGAAGTCTATGCGCCGTGTGCAGAGTGACCTCTCCTTGGAGAGCAGAACGCTCTCCAGGATGGGAAGGGTGAAACTGGCGCCGGTTGACGCAGAGATGAGAACCAGCGTCTCGTAAATGTCCCAGCGCGGAGGCAGGCCATATGGTCCGGTCACGAACGCTGTCAGATCCTCCTTGTTACCCGACGCTTGTATCTTCTTCGCGTGGTTGTGTAGTCTCCGTGAGAAGCCCCTGTGTTTCCTCACGACGAGCTGAACACTGTTGCAAATGCACGTGCCGGGAAGTGAACGTGCTGAAGCAATAGTGTATGGGTGGTGGTCCGAAAACCCAATCTTTGGCATCCACAAGTACAGGTGTTGGCCTGCACGCCATGAGAAGTGCACGTCTTTTATGGTGACGACGGTGATGTCCTCGCCCACTGCACGGATCTGAGCCTGGTGACCAATCCGCTGTCCGCCCTTGCATTGAGATCTGTTTGGCCGAAACTTTATGTTCTGCCACACCAGAAGGACAGTCCGGTAGAAGCGGTCGAAGCATAGAGCAGCGATGGCGAACCATACGTTGTATTGGGCGTAAGCCGGAACGTGGACGTAAACGACGTAGAGGAAGATAATCCACGTCAACATGTGTTGCGCAATGAAAAGCTCGTAGTTCCAATGGCGGAGGGGCGATGTTCCCGAGACGTTTGCCCAGAGAAGCAGACCCCAGGCGGCAAATCCATACTTGATCATGGGCATCATCTGTATCATGTAGGCCACAAGACCCGCCCGTTGATACTCGGACCAGAAGTGGAAGCCGTGTATGGTTGCTGTGACGAAAATGGTCCGGGCGACCCATCTGTGCAGCCAGTTGAGCCTCTCGTAGCTACTTCCTGCGATGACACCAAGAATGCTGCTTTTGGAAGCAAGGAGGTAAAGGAATGGGATCTGTGTTACGGTGACCCATGCGTTGCGAAATCCAATACGCTCCCAGAAATAGGCGTCTTTCACGATTGCTCCAACCGCCACCATGTAGATGACCACAGCCCAGTATACCAGAAGAACCAGTATACGGCCCATAGGCGGCGGCGTCATCCACGAGAGATAACGGATGGGAACATAAATCTGGGGATAGCTGGCCTCGCGACCTATTGCTGTCGCGGTTGCCCAGGCCCGAGATATTGGGCCCGATGGTTTCGTTGGGAAATCGACAGACGATGACGAGCATCTCTGCAACCTTCTGTGAGTCAGTACAGATCCTACTTTGTAGACGAAGCTCAGGCTGACCTTGTTCGTCTTTGCAGGAAGCTCCCAGCGCGCACTGCTAGGCACAGGCCCAAGGTTCCGGCGATGAGATACCAGTATGCCTGAGCGAGGCCCATATTGTCGGTTTGGAACATGCCCGTTCCCATCCCCATCCCACTCATGCTCATACTCATCCCCGACATGTCCATATTGTCTGTATTAGGAAAAGAATACAGCCAGGCTTGGCAAATAGAAGCAGGATGAGGATATGTGACCTATTGATGCCACAGAACTTAGGTGGCAGTTATCTCTTGACAGGTGTCTGTGTCCCAGCCAAGACATGTAGTTCTTCACACCCGAGGGATGCCGTGTCGTACAACAAGACCTCACTTGCGAGAGTGGCCCGACTTTAGAGGCCGAGAAACAGCATGCAGCAGGGAACACCATACGCTAGAGGGTTTCCAAATGAATGGGCGAGCATGAAAGTGCGCAAAGAAAGTGCGCAAACTCGACACAGCACGGCTCACGGATGACAGTCGTGGCCCTTGGGCAAAACAGGCTTCCGGGGACCAGATCGGGCAGGTGTAACCAACGTTATGAGGGCGCAAGTTTGGGGTTCCGGGAGACCGAATAGAGAAAATCGATCGTAAGAAGGACTAAGACGCTGGCTATCGAGGAAACCGGCAGGCGTTGTTGAGCATGTGTGGGCGTGTGTGGGCCTCAAGAGGACGCTAGGGTCTGGTGTCAGGCCGAGAGGCGAACAGTAATTGTCGGGAGCGTGTAGAAAAGGAGCCTGTAGCACAACTGATCCGAAACGAAGGGGAAAACTTGCTCAGTCTCTTGACACGCTGAGCCGACTTCGAGCTAGCCCCCTTTACACGTGTGTGTAGGCATTAGAACCGGCATTGAGCTCTGCGCCCGGTCAGGATTTCGGGCTGAACTATAGTAGTTGGTCTGGATCGATCTCGAGCACGTTGCAAGCTCTCCCCTCGATTGGGTCCTACTTGTCGTGTGTCTCATTGCACCGTCCTCATCGAGTGAGTGCATCATGGCTTGCATGAGAATTAGACAGTGAGAAATGCGGTAGCAAGCAGGTGTGTCAGTCGCTGTTTAACCTATCTGGAGGCTTCCAGGGGATGGAATTCGCGCGCTGGTGAGACCAAGTTTCCTAAGGTGATTCGAAATGTGTTAGTTCTCATTCAACCACCCAGCCAAAACATGCTCAAGTCTTCGAGACCTTGTCCTTGCTGGCGCACGGCTGTGGCGCTGGCCTTCACACGTCTAGTGACAAAAGCTTGACACTTTCCCCCAGGTGGTCTAGACACTGAGCAAGTATCCGTGCGACTGAGTGGATGATCGATCTCCAAGCTGCGGTGCAGTGTCAGGGTCTCCTCTTCCGCAGCAATCCCGACATGATTTGGTGAGCCGGCCTTGCTTCCACTACTGAACCCAGATCTTACTTCCTGCTGCGATTACCACTATCGTAGGTTTGAGCAAAGTTGGAAACAGTCTCGTGCCAATTTTATTTTTAAGAATTCAAAAGAGGACAGCAAAAATTGCTTGTTACTGCAGCCGTTTGCGAGTTCAAGTATGCCGCCGTCCGGGCGAGTCGCCATGTGCTACTCAGCAGAAAGCCACCGTGTTTCGAAACATTTTGCAGGCCCAACATAGGATTTAAGACTGACGACGAGAATTACAGGGGTGCGTATCGGGGGACTGGGGGCCATATGCTCCTCTTTGCTCTATAGGTGTGAACATGGCTGGGATAGCTGGCCCACAGAGGCCGTTACAGATCAAAAGGCGTTGGGGCATCTCAGCCAAGAGCACGTTTTAGATACGCCCCTAAGTACTCCCCAAAACGCCTTCACCATGTGACCTGCTCGTCACTGAACTACGTGCAGGATGTCGACCAAGTTGGAGTACTCACAACATGCTCACTGTTTCATTACCGCCTTAACATCTCGTCCGATCATCAGGGATTGAAGGCGTCTCGCAAGTGGATGTGGTCCGTATCTTGACTTTGGTGTAAGCTTAAACCGAGACACACGTCCGGGCGAGAACTGCACCTGCACATCTGGGGCCGAGGCGTGCCAACAGTGATCCACAACGCCACGGCCTGGGGTTACCAAGCTTCATGGTCTGTCCTATGATCATCCCTTGTAACTTCTCTCACCGCATTGGCATCCGAGATGCGCCTTGTTGATGGTTGGACCCCGGTCTGAGCCCTAAATTGGCGCCGGCGCCATGCCATAGCTCCTGTACCTCTTCCGGCTACCAAGAGCTCTCTGGCTCATTTTATAAATCTGCATTTCCACCATCGTGATACCCTCAAGGACTCGTCCATCGACACTCTTCGCTACGTTTGCAAATAATATTATAAGTGCCCTGAAGAGTAAAAAGAAACGACGCAGATCGCCATAGCCTGATAGCTCCATCACGCCATACACAGCCAGCAAAAGCACTTCCCTCGTTCTCCAATCGCTCCTGAGAATATGGCTTCCCTTAGATTATTACTGGTTCCTACCCTCGCCGCAGCACACATCACTCTCAATGGCCCCGCGCCTATCGGGCCATTTGACGAGGACAACGAGGCAAATGCCCCGTGTGGTGGCGTCACAATCGACTTCTCCAAGGACAACGTAACAGACTTTCACGTTGGCGGCGAGCCGGTTGACCTGTTCCTCGGGCACCCCACAGCAGGCTGGCTGATCCGCGGCACCCTGGACCAGACCGCAACGTCCAACTGGTCTCAACTCTACCCCATCTTCACGCAGAACGGCCTAGGTGACTACTGCCAGCCAGCCGTGGCAGCGCCGGAGAACTGGGTTGGTCAAAAGGGGTTATTGGGGGTGGTGGCTAATGCGCCGGACGGGCTGCTATACCAGGTATGCAACGCAGAGCGAGCTTCTCCTCGTTCCCTCTCCTCCGAACACAGAAAACTGACGAGCCACGTCTTAGTGCGCGGCTGTGAACTTTGTCTCCGGGTCGGGTACCCAGACGTCTGCCTGCAACAACGGCAGCTCCGTGACGGCCGAGTTCTCCACAGACCCGAGCCTGTCTGCACTCGTCCAAACAGACCACAGCACAACCAACGGCACCTCGACATCCTCGGGGTCTTCGAGCTCCGCCAGCTCACATAGCATAGCTCCTGGACTAGCCCCATCTGTTAGTGGGCTGGCCGGCAGCATAGCCGCTGTGGTTGTGGCTAGCTCCTTCGGAGCCAGCTTCTTCTTATGATCGTCTGGAAGCGTGGTTCATATTTGGTAGTTTTTTTTAAAAAAAAATCAATTCTCCCTGCAGATTTTACGATAGTTTTCTAATATTAGTAAACACGGAACTGGAAATGAGAAATAACATAATGCATACAGTTTACTTGGTATTCTTTATGTCTGCTTGGATTGCGCCGCTACACTATAGCAAAAAAACACTGAAACTGCCAGGATTCTCTAGACCCGCTTCTATAGAATGAAGCTTGTACAGCAGTGCCGTCCAACCTAAACATATAAATGATCTAGCTAAAGTTCTCATAACTTGCAGCGTTAGTGGGGTACGAATTAATCTTGTACTAATTAAATGCAATTTACATGTTCAATAGGTATCTGAACCTTTGAGGCAAGTGCCTGACGCCGCCACTTACTCAGCGGCACCCGGGGTGTTCTCTGATGTCTTTTGCGGGCCTCGGTTCTCATTTACGGGGCCCTAGGAGGCGCTTTGTCCTTGGCCTTACATCATTCGGCATGGATCTCTGCCGTTATGACAAACATCAAATTGCCAGGAACAAATTCAACCTGACTGTCAAAGCCTTGAGGTAGGTATGATGGTTTCATATAAATATCATGCCATATCTACATGGATGCCTCGTTTTACATGCTGAATCAAGGAATCATATCTTCTAGTCTCATCCTCCGACTGGCTAAAGTACGAGACCAACCGCAGATCGGGTTATCGACTCATCAGCATTGTCAAGACTACCTCAACCTGCCTAGGCTTGTGGTTCATCATGGTCAATGTGGCCGTTGCCGGAGGGACTGGTGGCGTTGGGAGTACAATTGTTGAAGAATTAGTTAGACAGGGCCAGCATAGTGTGATTATCCTGAGTCGGAAGGCATGTATTGATGACTCCCCAAATTGTCATATTGATACATTCGATCCGCTTGAAGACTTACGATTAATTTAGTCCGCTGCTTTGACCGGCCTAGGACGCGTTCCAGTGTTCGCAATCGACTACAACCACGTCGCGTCGATTGCGACGGTTCTCCGAAACCACGAAATCAAAGTCGTGATATCGGCTCTATCGCTCTTCACAGAAGAAGTTGGTCAAGCGCAAATGAGGCTCATCCAAGCCGCAATCGATTCCAACATGGTAAATCGTTTTGTGCCGAGTGAATTCGCCTTCAACTACTCACGTCCTGGACTTCTCGACTTCCACGCTGATGCACAGATGCGGATCGATGCTGCCGAGCTTCTGCGCAGCTCGCATCTCGAGTTCACACGCTTCATCTTCGGGTGGATGCTGGACACCTGGAACCCGCCTCACGCGAAGACTCACATGCCGCCGATGACCTGGGTTCTCGATTTTGATCACCGGCGAGCGATTGTTCCGGGCGACGGCAACGCGCCCCTCACGGTTCTCCATTCATTTGATATTGCGAAATTCATCGCTGCGTTGGTCAACGAGGAGAAGAAATGGCCAGAAACAAGCGCTTTCGTCGGCGATAGGGTTACATTCAATCAAATGATTGCGCTGGCTGAGAAGATAATGGGTAAGATGTGCATCTCCTCAAAAACACAATTAACGCTGCTAATGCTTGGAATCCTAGCCGAGAAATGGGAGGTTACATACGAGCCTGTCGAGCGCCTGGAAAGCAAAGACATTGCAGTCTTTGAACAACCAGAAGGTTCGTACGACTTTGGGGAAGGACTTGGGGCTATCACAGCAGAGTTCGGATTGATGGTAGTCAAAGGTATGATGGACGTGACTGTTGACAGGGTGCGCAACGATGACTTTCCGGATGTTAAGCCAGTCTCGGTTGAGGCGTGGATGCGGAAAATCTGGGCAAAAGAGACATAAGGCTGCTCCAAGATCCAGTGAGATCACTGCGTATCTGGCAATCGGATGGAGTGTGAGGGTCTCAGTGGTTTCAAGATACACAGCTCCTCTCTGTCAGTAGGCTTCTGACATCACTCATAGCAAGTCAAGCGTGCGTTTGGTGTACGGGTGGGGGGGATGGGGAGGACCGCATGTGCTCTCATGGCTAGTTTCGATAACTATTACAGTATGGGAAATTAAGACCTCATGAGCCCGGAGATAATGCAATATCATCCAACTAGTTCTGCATGCATCCTACCAGGATGACGCCTGACCGGTTTGGGAAAATATCAAGGCCAAGACGCAAGAGCACCTCTGAGCCAAGGCTAAGCATCATGTGGGTTACTTACCAATGAAAGATACTTCTGAGATAGCCATCTCCCCAAAGACTTTACATAACGGGCGAGGCATCCCTGCAACCGTCAGCAGCCACTTGACGTCAGCTCGTGATCCGTAGGAGGGCGAGGAGCGTGGAAGCTGGAGCATTTCGGAAGTTCGAAAAATGACTCGTCGCAGAAAATATGCGGCGGGTTGACATTCCAAGGGTTGCGTTGGGTTGAGTGATTCGCCCGTGCTTATTCTAATATGCAAACAAACGTTTAAAAAACGCGCTAATAACCTTTTTATATTAAACCACACTAAATTCCTATACGAACTATTATTGCTTTAATATTATTATATATAATATATTATATTATTACTAGTTTAAAGTTTTTATTAATTGCAATTATAATAACGTGGTTTACCACCACGTGAGCCATATCACCACGTGAGCCAC
>LJJS01001100.1:569-22794 GCA_001447215.1 Diaporthe aspalathi
TTATTAAAAAGCTATTTTAAGCTATATTATTTAATAATAATAAATATAAACTTTCATAAATTATCTTTTTAATTAAAAGTAATAAAAGCATTACTTTTTATAGCTTGTTTAAAATAATATTTATTTAAAATAATAGAAATATTAAATTATTTAAATTGCTTAAAGTAATAATATTATTTTAATTATTTTAATTATTTTTTTAATTTATTATATAATTTTATTAAAATGTGCTCTTTTTTATTAACTTACTTAGCTAATTAATAAAGTTTATATAATAATTATATTAAACCTTTATAGAATTTAATAAGTAATCTGTAAGGTTTATATTAGCAAAGCAGTGTAAAAGCAATACTTAACTAATTTCAGTATATAAAAATATTATAAGCTTTTAAAAATATAATTATTAGCTGTAAGGCTATTTAATTACAAAACTAAATATTTAAGTTAATAGTTAAAAAGTTTATTTTATAAAAGCTATTTATTATAATAATAATTATAGTTCTATATATTTTAACTTTTTAATAATTATATTAAATATTTTACATTTAATATATTTAATATTATAAATAAAGATATATTAAATAACTCATATTTAGCATATTTATTTTTTTAAGTGGGTTTTTAACCCTAACCCTTTTTTAAATGTGCAGCGCTAATTCTGCTGTTAAGTGCCTGCAGGGTTGCATTGTGGCATCTGATTCTGCTTGCTGGGGCTATCAAAATAAGGCCCTGGGGTGCTGTCGTGTTAGCCTATAACAGTTTATTTGCACTTTTAAAAAACTAATAGTCTATTCCTAGTTTTATTTTTATTACGTTTATAATTTTATATTTTTAACTTTTATTTTTCTTAATACTATTTAATATAAACTTTTTTAATTTAAAAAGCTTATTGTTTAATTTTAAAAACTTATTATATTATTTAATTAATACGCTTATTTTATTAAAGACAGTTTAATTAGCTTTTAAAATAAAGTTTTAAAATCCCTTATTACTATTTTAAACTTTTTATTAAGTAAAAATAATAGAATTTGTTTTTTAAATATAATATTTTTACAATTCTTTCTTTTTTTACTTTAGTATATAATAATATAAATAATAAAACTTTTAATAAAAACTTTACCTTTTGTTTTCATAAAATGCTTATTATATAAATATATAAATTCCTGCTTATGTTTTTATTAATTAATTATAAAATATAGCTATTATTTATATAGCTAAATAAGCTTTAAATATTAAATCAATAATATTACTTTATTCAACTATATTTAATATAATCTTTTATTATATATAAATATTAATAAGTTAATTTATAAAAAGAAACGTTACAATTAAATTATATAAGCTAATGTTATTTTAACTTTTTTTATAAATACTATTCTTTTATTAAAGCTTTTATTATTTTAATTAACTGCTTTATTATTAAATTTAATATTTTGTCTTTTAAATATATTTAAAATGTAAATTAATACTTTTATAATAATAATAGCTAATTTACTTTTTTTATTTAAAACCTTTATTATATTTAGCTGTTAAAATAAAAGTTATATTAATAAAAGTAAGCTAGGTTTGGTTTTTATATTAAAAGTAATTTTAATAATATTTAATATAAGTATTATTAATATATTGCTAAATTTTAAAACTATTTTTAATATAGCTTTTATTATTTAACAGCGTATTTTAGCAAAGATTATATTTTAATTAGACTTTAAATTTTATTTAATTATTTTAAATCAAGTATATTTAAATTTAATAATAAATTAATAAGTATTTATATTTTTTATATTTATTATTATATATAAATTTGCAATAATAAAGCTATTTTAGCTAACTTATTCATTAAAATTACTTTTAATTATAATTTAAATAATACTTATTAGTTTTTATTAATAATAATAATAAAAAACTGCTTTAATAAATAATTTAACTTTATAAAAAACAAACTTTAATAATAATTCCGTTTTAATTATAAATATATTTTTAAAAAAGCTAATAAAATAATTTATAGTTTTAATAAAAAAACAGGCTTAGCTTCTGTTAATATTAATAAAAAGATTTACTTATATAATAATGCAGAAAATATTAATAAAAATACTTAAATTCGCCGCATTTACGCTAGTCTTAACCCGAATCTCTAAGCCGCTATAGCTTTAAAGTCTATTAGCAATACTTTAAAAAATTTAGAAATACTATTAATTAAAACAAATATAGCATTTATTAATAATAAAAAACAGCTTGTAAAAAGCAAAATATTTAGTGACGCTAAATATACAAGCTGTAAAAAGAGTTAAAGCTAATAAAAAAGTCTAACGGCAATTAAATTAAAACGACGGGCTTATACAGAGCCTCAATTGTAAAGTTGGTAAGTGCAACGCGGCAGACTTTTATAGCCTATTTCTTAAAGTGGGTAACATAAAAAGTATTTAGCTTATTAAAAATTATTTTTTTAATCTGCTTATTTTTAAAAGTAGAAACGTAAAAGGTTTTCTAAGCTATATAATTGCTATTATAATTAATTAAAATAGCTTTAAATATAGCGTTAATATTTATATTGAAAAGCCTTTTTTTAATTTCTTGCTATTATATATAAATTAAACTAAATATCAAGGGCAGCAAGTTATAAAAGGCAGTTTATTATAAAGCAGGCTTAATTATAAGCTTATTTAAGTTTATTTTTTAAGCTTAAAAGTAGTAAACTTTAAATAAAGGGTAAAAGCTTTATTCGCTAAATCTTTAATTTTCTTAAGTTTATTATTTAATCTTTTAACATTGCTATTATTAATAGTTTGATTTTTAAAAATTAAGAATTATTTAAGCTTAATAGCTTTATTTATAGAAAAGTAAAAATAAGTAATAAAAAGAGTTATACCGGCTATATTTCTTTCGCTATTAGAAACGCCTTTTTTTAATAAAATATTAAAAGGGACACAAGGTAAGATAATAAAAAATTCAAACTAAGTAAACTGCTAATTAGTAATCTATTTAATAATATATAAAATAATAAAAGTCTCTTTATTTTTATTAGTGTTTATTATAAAAGTATTATAAAAGTTGCTTTAAATAACGTTTAAAGTATAGATTCTATCTAGTAAATCAGAATTTATACTAGCAAATAACAGGGTAGGCTTATAAACGGTTTTATAAAAAATACCTTTAAAAATAAAGACTTTTTTTAAAATATTAAAGGTAATAAAAAAACCGTTAAAATTAATAAATTATTTGTTTATAAGGGACTTTATATTTGCTTTAAGCTAGTAAACACTTTATTTTTAAGTTTTAGCTGTATTATTATTATAAACGCTAATAATGTAGCATTTAATAAGCTCTTTGATCGGGATATAACGCGCGGCAGTAATAGTGTCTATTATGGAGGAGTAAGTGGGGGTTGAAATTCATATAGGAGGCGGCCGTATAGCACGATAAAGAGAATTTGCTTTGTGGTAGCGGACTCGGAGGTATTTAAAACGTAAAGAACGTAAGGAAAATGTCGTTTTTAAAAAGAGGGATCCTATAGGTTTCCAAAATATAAAACAAGTTTAAATATAATAGTTTGCATAGTGCGTTCGGCTTGACCGTTAGCAGATGCGTGGTTCGCTGCTAAAACAATATAATCGTTTTCTTTCACTCTATGGCGGACCACTTTTTACACCTGGAGGCAGTATTTACTATTTTTGAAGATTTTAGCTATATTATAGCTTTAAGCAAGTGCTATTTTGCCTAGGTTGGATTTAAAGCTTTTAAGTATTTGATTTCTTAATTTAAATTATTAATAATAAAATAAAAAACTACAGCTATTTATAATTTTCAACTGCTTAATAATTTTTAATAATTTAAAATAAAATTGGATTTTATAAAACACTACTGTAATTTTATTTTAAACTATTTAGTAATAGCTAATTTATTAAATAAATTAAAAACTATAGGCTTTAAAAGTAATTCTTATAAAAGCCTTTAGTAAAATACTTATTTTAAATATTATATTCTTCTTCCCTAAATAGCTCCCTTATGTAAAAAAAGCTATTATAATAAAAATAAAAGCTTAAAATAAAGAAAAAGCTTATTTTAACAATTTATAAAAACGCTGCGTCTAAATTTAAAAGAAGTTTAAGATAGTTTTTATTAATTTAATTAACTTAGTGTTTTTTAATTATATAAAGCTTTTTATTTTCTATATTAATATTAATATAGAAAATATTAAAGCTAATTTACATTAATTTTAAAATAATGGCAAAAGCTAGCCTATTTTACTTTTATTTTAAACTTTTAATTTAGCTAAAAGAAACTATTATATTATTAAATTAAAAGCTTTTAGTTTTATATAAGCCCTTACAAATACTTCTATTATTTAAACTATAGCTATATTAAGGTAATTATAAATTATATAGGAATTTAAAACGCATTTTACCCGTCCGCTTGTTACCCCTTATAAAGCTTAAATTGCCGAAATTTATAAATATCTCCGTAAAATCTTAACTAAAAAAGCATATTACAACTTTATTAAACTCTGCACTCAGACTACCTCTACTAACAGAAAATAAAATATAATAATTAATATTTTTATATAAAATAGCAATAGAAGTTTTCTTATTAACATGTTTTAACTTAATATTATATAAATTTATATTTGCTATTTTATTATTAATATTATAAATACTAATTTCTTTTTAAAAAGTTAAAAGCAAAAGCTTTTAATATTAAAAAGCTTATTATAATAAGACTATTTACAATAGCTAAATTGTTATTAATAAATGCAAATAGTTTTTTAAGCTTTATAAAGTCTATTAATAGCTTTATTTTTTTAAATATAAAGCTTATTTAAAATACTTTATATATAATAAGTTCTATTATATTAAAATATATAAATTAAATAAAAATATATTTAAGTTTATTTTTAAAAAGCAACTTTTTAAAGTTATTATTATAAAAATAAAAAAAAGCTTAAAAAGGAAGTTATAGCTTAAACTTTAAATAATAAAACTTTTATTATAATTAAAATAAATATATTTAATATAAAATGTAAGCTTTTTTAGCTTTAAATTATTTTTATTACTATTTTTGAATTTAAAGCTCCCGCTAATAAAAAAAATATTTATAAAATTCCTAAAAATAAAAACAAAAACTTTATTAAATTTAAAAATAATAAAAGTATTTTTAAATTATAAATATAAAAAAAATGCATTAAAGCTATTTTAATTTTAGAAAAGCTAAATTAAGTTAATATTTAAAAATAGTATTATTATAATTTTAATGTTATAGCTAAGCAGCTAATAAGTATTATTATTTAAAAAAATAATATTATTCATACTATTATTAAAGATAATACCTTAAATTAAGCTTAAATTAATATTAATAAAAACTTGTAAGTTATTAAATAAAATAATATTAAATAGTAAAATAAAAATTAAAGTTAATAAAAAGTTTAATTATTAGTTTAAAAGTTAAGATAAATTTAAAAGTGTTTAAAATAAAAACTAATAAAATATAATAATAAGTTAAATAAAATTTATTTTATATAGTTTTTTTGTTTTATTATATAAATTTTATATATAAAGATATATATTTTTTAAAAAGAGGTATATTATATAAATAGCTGAGTATATTATTAATATTTTTGCTTTGCAGCAGCTTTAACTAGTTTTTTTTAATATATATGTATAATGCTTTATAAAAAAATTAATTAAATTGGCTATTTAACTATTTTATAGTTACCGTTTAAGTGATTTAAAGCCTGCTGTGCTATTACACGTCCCTTGTGCTGGTCATGCAAAGCATACCTACCTAGGTAGGGTTACCAGTTCACATCAACATATATCCCGCGCCTACTACCAACGTCACCCTGAGGCCAGTTTAACCTCAATTAGTTTCTCCGGCGCACCTCCGCAGGGCCATATTCGAGTCACTTTCAGGCCAACACTTTCCGTCAGCTCCCGCCATTGCTTCTCCCGCCTTTCCCACGAGGAATGGAAGAACATCATTAGCAGGTCGACGCTCGTGGAGAACCAGTCTGCGCCCTGATCAAGAACCACGATCTCATTGATCAGGATCTTGCTGAAGCCAGGAGTCATAGCCGGTTGCAAGTTGCTCAGAATCTCTCTGCACCGGGCATCCGGCCAGTCGTGCAAGACCATCTTCGAGTAATATGCCTTCGCACCCTTCACAGGCTGCGGAGTGAAGAAGTCATGGGGCATCGGCTCGATCGGGACGAGTGCTTTTCTGTCGAGCGGCTGAATCTGTCCTGGCAAGTCCTGCAGGATTAAGCGTCCAGGCTGCTCGGGGTGTCTCCGGTGAAACCCGACAAGGTCGTGGCCCGCGTTGCCACCAACGTCGACCATGAGCACTTTTTGGGGATCGAAATCGACCGGGAATATCTCGCTGAGGGTACAAGTCTCGTACCAATTCTGATGCAAAGATTTGAACTTCATATGGTTTGCGAACGCACGCAGTCGGTCATCCTGGGTTTCCATCCAGGTGAAGTCAGGGACATCGACTTGTGCACCAAACTTCCAGATGGTGTCGTCCTTGCTGATTGGGTTCCTATAATTCGTCTTCTTCATGAATTCGGTGACCTTAGAACAAGCAGTACCCCATCCGTCGAATCTGTTTCAAATCACGAGTTAATTTCCCCCCTGATTCTGCATGTGACTGTGATACCATTTTGAGAGGGAGGCAACGGGTTACTCTAATTTATGCTCTTTTCACCTTTTTCCCCCTCTCTACTATTTCTCGGGCAGAAAGCTTGTGGTATTTCTGATGAATGAGTAAGACACACACTTACACGTCGGTGAAGGTGCCAGTATTGACCTCATCTGCGAACGCCCGGGTCCATCTATTTGGAACGTATTCGTCCGGCCCGGTCTCGTCAACCAGGGGAGGAGATGACGAGGCCACACGCTTCAGCAGTCTTTGAGTCAGGACCGGGTCGGCTCCACACATCCCAGAGAGCTCGTTTGTCTGTTTGGGGACTGTGGTATCGCCTTCCAGCATATGGTTGAAGACCCGGAGGTCTATCAGGATCCGCAGTGATGCAGACATGGTTGGCTGTTCCCAGCTCATTCGAGCAACCACGTGCCCTGGAGTTTCCAGGGCGGTCACTAGCTTTCGAGCCGAATTGAGAAGTGCTTGCCTTAGAGCCTGATCATCCCCGTGTCCGATATGTGAGAGCTTTCGGATGTCATCCTCGACAGCTTGTATCTCGAGGGAAACATCCTGGGTGCTGGCACCTGCTAGATAAGACATGACAGGTAAGTTTCGGGTTTTTTGAGTAGACCTGGCTGGAGGATAATCTACCATTGAAATCTGTGACGAGTGAAAGAGATCGAAGTTTTTTGGAGTTGTCCGCGGTTGACAGCTTAGTTTACCCCTCCTAGGCCGCATCTTAGACTTACTCGCCTTGTCAGAACAGGTGATCATGAGCGGGGTGGTACCACCACGCCTTATTCCAAGACAAGGACTGGTTGGGATGTGCCTGCGTGAGACATCCCATCGGAATTGATGGCTGGACCACGGAACAACTAGTCAAGTGTTAACTCGACACAAGGAGCGGCCCAATATCTCACGTCAGATCTTCTGCTGAACCACTGTTCTCCCAGCGCGATTGAGGTCCGGCGGCTTTGTTGACTGGCCTGAGCAACAGGAGTCACGTCCATGCTGCTGTCACCAGACCTACGCAAGTAACTATCCTTGATGACGCTGGGCCAACAAGCCGCGCTGAACCAACAAACTCCTTCACTCACGCGGCGTGCATCCTGCATTCAGTCACCTGTCATGTATCAATATTGGCTATCTAGTACATTGACCTACGAGATCGATATAGTGACGGCTAGACCTAAACTGTGACCTCGGGTATCCGTTATGGCTATTCGATGTTCATGGGTGTTTCTGTACTGTCTGCTCACGCAGTAAGCCCACCAGTGCGAATTCTACCGTACCTATGAGGCTGCTAGGGGTAAAGGCACCAAAAGCTCTCTCATAACTTCGTGCTACTCATCACTAATGCCCGAGCCTCAACACCGGGCAAGGTAACTTTGAATGCATCAATGACCTCAAGTTCTTTCGGATAGATGTGGCCGGCTATAACTCGCTGAATCTAATTATCTTTTCGTGAAATCAAACATTGCATGGGAAAGTTGCGAGGTGTACTGTTTCAATTCAAAGAATTCAAATTCGAAGCATGTCAAAATTGAACAACGAAACCTTTACAAACGAAGGGCCTGGAGTGCAGACACTGTTGCCACTGAGCGATGCTGACACCAGTTGACTGTGTGGTCAATTTGAATGATTGTGAGTTCCCTGAAAATGATATCACAGGGATAAGGCCAGTTAAAGTTCCCTATTGAAAAGCGCAACTCTCTGAGGGGAATCATAGTTACCCTTAGCCTGCGTGATGGATTTCTTGGGAGAAGAAATACTGGTAGATGCCCTAGGTACTTAATGGAAGAAGGGCTTAAATCCATCATAGCGCCCTCGTATCTCCATATCACTTGTGTACGTTGGCCGCCTCCAACAATCACTAATACTTGTTTAACCCCGAAAGAAACACTTCAAATAGGGAATCGTTGCGGCGCTCCTCCAAAATCTTGATTGCTTTCATGTGCTTCTATCCGCACCAATCATCAGAACTTTGGAATCGCCAATTTCGTCCCCTGTCCATTCACCTGCATTCACTGGGTGTATGTACTCTCAAGACTAAGCCCCAATGATACTTCTCGTCACCGCCGAAGAATTAATTGAATTCTGTTTGAGTTGGGGCTTCAGTGTCTGCAGTCTGCTTCCAGGTGAGTACTTACTGAGGCAGTAAACATATACACCAGAGACCGTCATATGGCTGCCAGGCATCCGTCAGAGCATGCGATTGGTGCCAAGGTAGACTGTTTCATGGATGAGTTACCGTTCCTGGCAAATTTGAAGGTCTGCCGCGGCGATGCCAAGCCTCTCTCGCGATGGCAATATCAGACGCGCCGGATGCTGTGGTCGCAGCTACCACATTTCGTCCAAGCTTGTTTGTTTCATTCCAATTTGAAATCACCTCAGATGTTTAAGAGCCTAAAGCAGAGCGGGCCGCGCATGGTGGCTTCCATTGACAATATACCGCTTGTCAGGATACTTAAGTATAAGTGCAGGATGAGTATTCGCTGCAACCAAGTTTCTGATGCTCGGCCTCTCCAGTCGTTCCTTATTCATTCATTCGTCATTTCTGAAGCCCCTAGTTCCGTAATACCTAGAGAAAGAAGACAAGATGAGGGCTGGCTTCCTCTTTATTCTTACACTCATTGCTGAGAAAGCATTTTCTCAAGCGCCTAACCAGTTCGCACCGGCAGGACCTGGAGATATACGCGGTCCTTGCCCCATGTTGAATGCTTTAGCAAATCATGGTTTCCTGCCTCGAAATGGACAGAACATCGACGAGAACACCACAGCTAAGGCGCTGGATACTGCTCTGAATATACCGCCCGAGTTTGGCAAGTTGCTGCACAAGGCGGCGGTCAGAACCAATCCGACCGGCAATGTGACAAACTCATTTAACCTCGACCATCTTGCTCGCCATAACATACTCGAGCACGATGCAAGCCTCAGCCGCCAGGATGCCGCGTTTGGGGACAACGTTTCTTTCAACGACACCGTCTTCAACGAGACCCGTTCGAACTGGCAGGACACGATCGATGTCCAACAAGCAGCCAAGGCAAGGCTGGCGCGAATGAACACCTCGAATGCGACGAACCCGACCTTCGGCTTCACCAAGATCGGCGAGCAGTTCAGCGTTGGCGAGTCTGCAGCCTATCTTATCGTGCTTGGTAACAAGACAACACGCACGGCGAACAGGACGGTCGTGGAGTATCTATTTGGTGAGAGAAATAATGATTTCTTTCTCCTGTCGCCCCACCCTGGACTCGATACCCTACACGGGGCAGAACGAGCGCTCAAAGAGACATATGGATATGGCCAGTCGGGTCCTTGCTAACATCATCCCAGAGAATGAACGTTTGCCAACCGAGGTCGGATGGACTCGCCCAGCTGAGCCTCTGAATGGGCAAGATTTGTTCGTCACCATGGACGAGATCAGGAACGCCACTGCGGCGGTGACAGGCGCGACTCCACAGCAGGCGAAGCGCATGTTTGTTGACGACATCCATGGATCTGCGGCCCGCGAAGGGATGTAGCGCGTCCCTGGTATCTGGGCGTCGGGAACGCACGGCTCAATATTTTTGTAAATATTCCGTGGGGTAGTCAGGAAGACAAGTTCGTTACAGCAGGCTGGTCATTTTCACGAACAGTCCAAATGGAGTATTAGACACAGACCAGAACACATGAGACGTGTCCAGATGCAGACCGGGATGGGACGATCGTAGGCTCACCCGAAAGATTCCGAATTGTTCTACACCTAGTCAGAATGTGTGATATATGGATGGTTGATGCTAGTGAGTCCATGGCCGAACTTTGACTGGCCGGTGGGTTTCTCTGCCATGAACGACGAGCGGGCGGCCAGTCACGGGCGATATGGTTGTGTACACCACTCGAGGTAGGAATCCAGAGATTTCGTGAGGCTCGGCGAGAGACTGCTTGCTACAAGCTCAGCTGCAGAAACGAACTCGAGCGCTTTCCCCCAAGCAATACCTATGTGGCGGGCGGTTGAGCTGCCCGGCTTCGGCTGGTGAATGCCTTTTTTGGCGCCGCCGGGGTGATTGTTTCTGATCATTCTGTTGGCCCAATCCCAGCGCAGCCTCGTATGAGGGTCGTTTTCGGACCATGTGTTGCCTCAATTGGGGGGCGGTCCGAGGTACCTAGTTCGGCAACCCGGAGCACCGCGGTTGGCGGGCCTGCCAAGGAGACACGAGGGAGGCACGAGTTCCAAGATTGTTATACTGAACGATACCGCCTTCTTGTCACCATCATAATCAACCCGCTCAACAACCTGGGGTCTGTCCGGGACACCTGAGGCGTGTAGACCATCATGCTACACCTGCAAGCCCCCCAGCCGGCATCAAACGCGGAGGCAACGAACGACCTCGTGGCTGCTTCATGATTCAGACGGATTGCATGAGGAGCAAGAGACCAATCACCCGGGTCGGCAGCGCACATGTGCCTACTCAGAGGTCTGAGAAGCATACTCACCTGGCGAGATATCTAGGTACCTACCCAGACAATACTGCCATACACATTAGGTACGAGCAGCTATTGAGTCTGCATCAGTCCCCGATCGTCGCTGTTCCCCGCGCGCGCCTTCAGCCAATAGTACAACACGGGAGCAACACAAGGGTCTTGCGGCTGTTCTTGGTGGGTGGACGGGGTGGTGCGGCCAGGCCCTATCTGCGCGTAGTAGTCTCCCTAGCCACGAGTTGCGTCCATGTGTATCTATACGGACCCTGAGGATCGTCGGCCGACTTCGGAGGTCAAGCCTGAGAAAATGCTTGTGCTACACCATGCAGCCATGTGTAATCGAGAGTAGGACGGTGGTGCTCATACCTACCGAGGAAAGCCGGGGGCGGTGGGTGGCGGGACGAACCCGCCAACGAGTTGATGAACTCATGTCGACGTGCGGTGGTGAACACATGAATCTCCAAAAGCGGTGTGAAACCAAACTTCAAGGGAGCTTTTCAAGCTGCGCGGGCCACCCTAAGGGGCTTTTGTTCCGAACGGTGTAGTATGTAGGCGAGTAGATCAGGTATCTACGGCATAGACGGACGCAGATCCTTCGCCGCTCTGGGACTCGGGGATCAGGGCATTCATATGTCAATCGGTGTGGCAGTCCAGCAGTCGTGGTTCCAGAGCCCAGGTCTCCAGCCCCACGTGGGACCGACTGTTTGGCGAGATTTCTCGTGGGTTCCGCTGGTGGGGCTGCCCCCCGCGCGCCCGCGAATCGTCTCGACGGCGGTGGGGCGAGCCTGCGAACTTGGTTTTGGCGGGAGATGCGAGGAACATTTGAAGACGTTTCGATGGGCTTCGTGTGCCGTTTCGCAGTTCTTAAAAAAGCGGCAGTCCTGTCCACCTTCGTTCGAGCATGTCGTTCAAGCTGATAGATACTGTCTCCGGAACCGGGAATGTGCAAATTCCTCTCAAACGCATCGGGTGAT
Organism: Diaporthe aspalathi; assembly: GCA_001447215.1. Lineage (NCBI taxonomy): Eukaryota > Fungi > Ascomycota > Sordariomycetes > Diaporthales > Diaporthaceae > Diaporthe > Diaporthe aspalathi. The sequence continues at coordinate 12,635 of LJJS01001100.1, forward strand.
ATGTGCCCAACCGACTGCCTCCATACAAGACATTTTATGGTCCCCTAGGTGACGACGACCAACCTGCGAAATTGGGAACCCCCCTATCTGCCGAGCCCGATATACTTCTCCAAGCCCTACCTGGGTCGAGAGCCCGAGTTACCAAGACAACAAACAATATCCCGCTCTCTGGATGGACAATGTCTCTCCTCGCAGCCACAACAACCCAAACCTCGGATATGAGCTACCAGCGGAAATCCGCGCTTGTTGGCAAATACTCGATTGAGCTCGGTCCCGCCTTGAGGCTGTCCAACACAGCCGCCCGCTCTGCACTTGTCACACTCGCAGACAAGTTCTTCCGCCTCAACCATGCCATCCTCACGTATCTCGTGTTCGGCGGCGCTGTTGCTGCGTTGCAGACCTATCTTGTCACCAAGGATTTGATGACAAGGTCGGTGACAGCCCTCGGAGAGATCGCCTGGTCCGTGTGGAACTCGAGCCGAGCGAGGCGTCTGCGCAAGAAGCTGGAGTTCGAGTTCTTCGTGCTGATCCTTGGCTGTGGAAACAGCCTCTGCCTGGCTGTCTTCTGGCCCGGTTGGTTCATCATTGGTCTGCTCTACCTGGCGTGGACGGTACTCAGATTCTTGACCGGCTGAGATACACGTCCTGCGTGCTGATAGCCAGGGTGCAATGTGCCCTGGTATTGGACAAATCCACCCACCTCACGACGTTGTACGCCACGAGAGAGCCCGACGGCAAGAGTCCAGATCACTTCGTGAAGAAAAAAGTATTGCCCCCGGTATCCCTCCGGACCTCGGACGTATAGTCCTTCTCCGGATCGAACTCCTGCCACACACTCGCGGGGTAGATGTGCTTGTTGCGCTCGTACCACCGCCGATCGACGACCTTGGTGAAGGCAGGATCCTCGTTCGCGCCCTCAAGGCTGTTGATGTCCACTGGGTTGCTGTTGACACCGCCCTTGCCGGCGGCTGTGGAGAGAGGGTTCGGCGATGGTTCAGGTGGCCCGGACGCGCGGGGAGTCTTGGAGGGAGCTTCGGCGCTGTAATCGAACAGGCGGACGTTGCCCGGGCCCACAGTTTTGTTCATTATGAAGAAATAGAACTCATAGTGCTGGAGTTTTCATATGTTGTTAGCTAGACCATTCACAACTTCAATTTCATCGTCCCAATGCATCGGCTCCACAGTGACTTACGTGCGGGATGATCATCGTGCCACGAACCAGCATCAAGTCATCGACCCCAACTCGAGCCCACTCTCTCCGGGCGTTGGCGTTCTTCTCGCCGCCGACGCCCAGCTCGGCGCCGACCTTGCGGGATTTGTCCAGGAACACCCAGACAAACTCGCCCTTCTTGACACGGACTGTGCCGCCGGGTATGTTGGTGCCGTCGTAGAAGACGAAAGGCATCGCGATTTCGGTTGCTTTGACGGCTTCTTGGAGAGCGAGGAACTCCTTCCTGAGAGCGTCACGCTCAGCCGCCTCCCGCCGAAGGGCCGATTTCGTCATGGCGCGAGGGACGAAACCGAGAGAGGTATTGGCTGCGATCTTGCCGCCTGGCTTTTTATTGTCTTTGATGGCAAGCTCGCCCTCTGCGCTCGGCTCCGGCTCATCGTTACCCTTCCCAGCCGGGTTTGTGGTCTTGACCGCTTTGCCCTTGGATTTGAGAGCAGGCCCCGCGTCGGCTTCTTCTTCGTCATCGCCGAAGGACACCAGCGCCTTCTTTGGTTTCTTCGGCTTCTTCATGGGCCGTTCGCTACCCCCATCGCTCAGGTTACTCGGGGTCGCGCTTTGTGACCGGTCGATCAGAGGGGCTGTCGTACCTGAGCGCAGCGCTTCCCTGGCCTCGCGCTCCTGCTGCTCCAACACTTCTGCCCTGCGCTTGCGGAAGTCGGACAGGTTCACCAGTCCCACGGTGTTGGTCGAGATGCGCTCTTGCGTGGACATGTTGTTTGGCGCCTTGAAGCGCGACTGCGCCTGGGCGGGTGTAGGGGGGTTCGACATGTTGAAATGCGCCACGGAATGCTGCGTACTTAAGTAGATAGGACGATGTCGGGAAGTGAGGTGGATGTTTAAGAGTCTGGTAAGTTTGGCAATATTTAGGTTGACCTCGGCCACAAGCCCAAAGCTCCTAGGTTCTGTCTGCTGGACAACAGGGTTACAGACCCTGACGTCTCTGCTGTGTGGGGGGGGGGTGTGTTCCGATAATATTCTTTGACTTAGGGCCTGTTCATGGGAGGCGGCCAGTTGCACTTACAAAGACGAAAGACATCACTAACATGATCCAGATATCTCTTTCTCAGCTGGTGATTGTATTCTTACTAGTGCTTGTTGTTTGGATTCGCGTCTTGATGAAGCCACAGAAGCTCGCAAAGATGGACTCCTCGTGACCTTCTCGCCACCTGCAGCTGACAACTGCTCCCGTCTTCTGTACGCTCACTAACACCATGAAACCCAACACACACAGCTCCTTCTCTCTCACGCCCTGGGCTGCTGCCGTGGACCCGTCTTCTTCCTCGCGCTTCCTCTTCCTCCGCCACGCCCTGCTCCAGACATTCTCCCTCGCCCGTCCAATGCCGCTCAGCTTCTCGCGATCCCACTCCCATGACAACAGCTGAAGCGATCCCACGAGCCCGGAAAGCTCATCGGCTGTTTTCCCGATCTCTTCAGTCTTCTGGATTGTCAAGACCTCCACCTCGACACAAACCGGTAGTATCTTCCTCCAAGGCGTGGCCTTCATGCCCCTGCATATATCCTGGCTCGGCCTCATGGGTCCAAAGCTCCACGCCACAGCCCAACGCCGTGTCTTCTTGCCCTGGATGAACTCGGTGACGGCATAATTATCCACGCGGTGCTCCCTCAACTTTTGCACCACGGCCTCGAGGCTAGATACCATCCCGAACATGGAGCTGTACCACTGCACCCGTTCTCTCAGGCGTAGAGACTCCTCTAGGATGCGGCTGACGAAGGCCACCTCACCGCCGGCGCAGACCATCTCCACAGGTGCGCCAGTGCAGGCGGAATGCGGAGGACGCGCCTTTTTGGCGGCCGACTTGAGCATTTCCTCTTGGGATTCGTAGAAAGGCGGGTTGGTCATGAGAAAGTCGATCCTGTCCCGCTTCAGCTCATCGAGGGGTATCAGGGAGTCTGTGAGTTTCCGAGGTAGAACTTGTATGCGAGACTGTAGGTGGTTAAGTTTCACGTTCGCCTCTGCATGCTTCAAGTTCTCAGGGTCGATGTCTACAGGAAATGGCAAATCAGCATCGGTCATGTTCACGACGACGGGGTTAGCATGGGGTGGTGGGGTGGTGGGGGATATCGCCTTACTCACCAGTGGCGATGAAAGACCACGGACGCTGGGCGCAGCCGAGTAGAGGGTAGATGCAGGATGCGCCGGTGCCAATGTCTAGGCCGACGAGCTTGCCCCCAGGGGCATCATACGAGGTGGAGTCGAGCAGGCCCTTGAGCCATAGTATGTAGTTGTGTCTGTTTGGGACCTATGTTCATGTCGGGCAGGTCAGCCTGGGCAAATCAATGTGAGCGTCTTGTGATGGGGTGGCCCGGGGAGAACGGGGGACACTTACAGGAGGGCATAGCCTGTGGTCGGGCAGTTCAATGTTGGTGTCGAAATGCAGCTTCAGCAGGGACCTGGTGAGCTGTTTGACAGTAGCCGGGTCGGTGAAGTCCAGCTGGTGGCTCGGGCTGAGACTGCGTGGCTGTCAGCATCGATGGTTGCAACATGAACGGGGCTTTGTGTGTTTGTGATCGCACATGGCTTTGAAGTCGTCATCTTGCTGGGCCAGGCGTTGGAAATCGGGCTCTTTTGCGTAGAGACTGCGATAGTAATCGTCCCCGCGCATGGTGTTGCGGCCATGGCCAAGACGATCAAGGTCGAACTTTGAGGTTGGGTTAAGATGGGAATGGCTCCAATTTTTGAACCCATGGCCCGTGCCGCGGCGTTGACGCCACTGTCCGTCCGTCCACCCACCGTACCGGTACCGCTGCGGCACTGCAGCACTGCAGTACCGCACACGCTGCGAGCTGTAGTCTACACGTGTACAGGACCGTCTTGTCCCAGAATGGTTAATCGACAGCCAGAGCACGATGACTCGAGACTTTGAAATTGCCAGACTACTATAGGTAGCAATGGTATCCGCCGCGGCGCCCTCCGGCCAACTCCACCAGGCACTCCCACAGCGGCCAATCGGCCGAGAAGGCCTCGTGGTGGACCCCTAAACGCAATCTCGCCACGATGGTGGCACTTCCCGAACAAGCACTGACGAGCCGCCCTCCGGCTCTTGTTGCATCGCCCCCCCACACCATGCACCCACACCGTCGGCCCTGGCCCCTGGCTTCTGGCTTCTGGCCCCTGGCTCAAGCTTCTCTTGCTATCGGCTACGCCCTCTCGATCGCACTCCCACCCCCCCTTTAGCCACATCCGTGCAAAGCCCCGGCTCGACAGGCCGAGTTCGTGATATGGAGAACTAGTGCCTGCGTGCCCGCAGTGGAATCGGCGGGCCGCAAAAGCACAGCTGAAGTACTGCGAGGACGCCGACCCGGCCTTCTCGTCAGGAGCCTGTCTGTCTTCATCCCTCCGCTGCAGTACCTCGAACATTGCGCCGCGGCACGCAGCGAGGTTAAGTCGTCATCATGGGCTCCTCACAGTCAACGCCGGCGGCGTCGAACATGTATACGGCTACGGCAGCATCAGATGTGGCCGCCGCCGCAGCAACTGCCTTGACCCTGCACCCTACCAGCGCAGTCAAGGGCCACCACTTCGACCGTTATGTGCAGATCTTCTTCGAGAACCAGGACTACGCTATCGCCGAGGGCGACCCCAACTTTGCCTACCTCGCCACCTTGGGAATCAAGCTTGATAATTACTGGAGCATAACGCACCCGTCCCAGCCCAACTACGTCGCCGCACTGGGCGCGGATAGGAACGGTGTCTTGCTGGACAACTTTGTCCAGATCGACGAGACCGTCGAGACCGTCATCGACCTTCTCGAGGCCGGCGGTGTCAGCTGGAGCATCTATGGGGAGGACCAGCCCTTCTCGGGTTTTGAGGCGGACTGGGTCAATCAAGAGACGGGCGCCAACATGTATGTTAGAAAACACAACGTAAGTTTTGATCTCTCGCTCCCCCTTCTTCTCTGCCCTATAACCCAAACCCCCCCTCCCCCCTTCGGGCCCCCTAGGAGCGTTGCAGTGCAGGCTTCCGTTGCTGACTCGTGAGGCAGCCCATGATGAGCTACAACTCGGCAACGGGGGATATCAATAGGCTGGCCAAGTCAAAGAACCTGACCATGTTCTACGAGGAGCTTGCAACTAAAACCCTGCCACAATGGATCTGGGTCACACCAAACATGACTTCGGATGGCCACGACAGCTCGATCACAGTCGCAGGGGAGTGGGCAAGGAATTTCATGGAGCCGCTCTTATCAAACCCAAGCTTCAATATCGACAGGACACTCGTCATCCTTACTTTTGATGAATGCGAGAACTACCTCGCAGAGAATCGAGTGCTGGCTATGCTTCTCGGAAGTGCGGTATCGGATGGCCTCGTCGGGACCACTAACTCGACCCGCTTCGATCACTACAGCCTCTCGAAGACTGCTGAAGACAACTGGGACCTAGGAAACCTGGGAAAGCACGATGTTGACGCGGTTTCGTTGTCAGATGTCCTCGGATAAACACTGCCATAAACCTTCATTATAGCGTTGTCTGTCCATGAGCTACATATTAAACAGGGTTGAGTAGAAAGACTTTGTAAGCCCGAATCACACTTCGCTCAGCGTTATCACCCTGTGTGTTCTTTCGCCATGTCCTCCGTCGCGATGAGTTGATAAGTCAAGGAAATACTTCTTATGAAGGACCTTTGGATTTTCCAGGTTTTCATTGAGCGAACGGATACGGCATAGGCGAGGAAGTCTGGGATGTGCCTAGGTGCTTTTGGGTTTCGTGGAAGGAAACAAGAGACCAGGAGCGGTGACCGCTTAATATCACTCAGCACATTAGAGGCCCTTGAGCATACGTATGTAATATGCCTCCGGCCTGTCAAGATCCACAATATGCGACGAGGTTATTTTGAATTTATATTACGAACATTGCACTCCACCGGGGACTTCAGTCTTCCTCGGACTGTGCCACTCTCGCAATATCCCATGCTATTGGTCTTCGAAGTTGGTGCATAGGGACTGCTCTATTTATTCATGAAGCAACGGCGTACTTGGATTGACCTTATTTCTGAGGCAATCTCTTTTCCACACGGATGACGATCCCGATTTCATTCCTCAAGTGCTTCCACACCGGTTACGATGTCGATTTCCTGCAGCAGCTGCACAGCTGCAACCTGATCATGAGTCCTGAGGTGGTTTGTGGAGGACATACAAGTACATGCATTGCGATATGCATCTTAACGCGGGAGATAGACGACCTCGCTATTTCGCAGACCTTGCAAGTCGAGTTTGAAGGTGGAGCTGATCGAAAGTGCATCAACGAAGTAGGTTGCATCTTTTAGCGAGCGGCATGCTCCGCGTATGTCGTCTGAATTTTCTTGAGAAGATGTGAATGAGCTTTGACGTCGGCAACAAGCTGACCTTGGATATTGGATGAGATTTAATGTCAGAGCGGATGCCACTGTAGCAGGACCAAATCTTTTCATCCGAATAGAAAGCTACGTGTCAAGACGGAATCAACGGCTAAAGCTAGGTCTGAAGACCTTTTTCAGGCTTGAGCTCTGCAGCAAGTTCACGCAAGATGCACGTTGACAGGGCAAGGATCAAGGTGGCAGATCACAGATCTCATTGCTTTCGGCCACAGTGGGGCTTCTCGGCAAATATGTATCAGTGGCAGTGACTTCTAAGGCTGTTAGAACAGTCTTTGTGCTTATGTTGCAGGATGCTAATCCATCATCAGCTTCAGCCACACTATATACTTTGCCGTTTAATTAAACTGTTAGTTTTCTTTTATTATTTCACCTATTTACTATTTGTAAAAGTTTTAATTATTTTTTTAGCTTAAAGCTTATATATAAAGTTAATAATAGCTTTATATATTTTTTTATTATTAAATCAATTTAATAATTTAAAAGATTTTTATTTTGATATATTTTAAAAATTAAATTTAACTTACTTTTAATAAAGCTAGTTATTTATAATAAAATAAAAGATTTAAGGTAAATTAAATTAAATTTTAAAACTTAATTTCAAATATTATTTTTAAAAAGCAATACATGTTATATTATAAGCTAAAAACGATGGCACCTCAGGGACCCGTTTTAATGGCCCTGGACAGCAAAACAGGTGCCACAACGCAACCCCGCAAGGCCTTAATGGCGGAGTCAGCAATATATGCTAAGGCCAGGGTTAGGGTATGGCTTACAATACTCGCTCGCAAGCTATGCAAGCCAACTTAAAGAATAAAGCATCGAGCCTTTGCCACAGCTTAATAGCTTGCCTTGCAAGCTAGCAAGCTACTTAAAAAAAGAAATATATAAAAACATATTTATTACTAGATAGTATAAATAGCCTTTTAGCAGTCAATTTAAATATTCACCCCTAAATAGCTTTTACCAGCTGTAATTATTATTTAAATACTTATTATTTAATTAATCGCTTTATTTTATATTTCAAATATAAACCTTTTTATTTATTTAATTTAAAAGATTTAAAAATTAATAATTATTATATTTTAATTACTTTTGTTTATATATTATAATATAAATTTTAAATAATATTATATATAATACGTTTATACTATTTAATTTTATTTAAGCTTAATTTATAAAAATAATTAAAAAAAGTAAAAAAATTAAAAACTAGATTTAAAATCAAAGTAACAAGGCTAACAAGCTTAAACAGCTTTAAGCTAAAGTTCAGACCTCACATAGCGCAATTAATATTATCTATATGCCTGTAATTATTAGGGAAAACGTTAAGCTTAATAACCTAACCTTATATAACAGAACACTTAAATAGCTATAAGCTCACCTTATTTAAATTAAAGCTTATTAGCATTTTAATTAATTTAATAATTAGCTAAATAAAAAAAGTTATATATATAGCTTTATTTTTTAAAAAAAGAGCTTTTATATAGTTTAAATTATATTTTATTAATTATATTAATATTAAAGCTTTTAAAGCTTATAAGCAAAAAACTTAAAAAATGTTTAATAAATATAAAAATTATAAAAATACCTTTAAATCCTTATTTTAAAACCTTAACAAAAAATAATAAGCAAAAAAAAAACATTTAAAGCTTTAATAAAAAGAATCTGCATCAGCCTATACAGCAAAGTTTAAGCATATCTTTATATAAATTCACTTTACAAACAAAACTAAAATTTTTGCATTTTATTAAAAACATAAAAAAAATAAAAAATAACTTAGCCAAATATAATAAATTTAGCAATTTTTTACAATATATTAAATTAGCTATTAAAATTAATAATAAACTTTATAAATAATATTTAAAAAAAAGCAATACTTTTAAAAACTTTCATTAAAATAATAACAGCAGCAAAAACAAACTTAATATTAAAAAAAATATAAATCTGCTATTTTATAAAAATAAAGTTCAAGCTTTATAAAACTTAATATAGTTTAAAAAAAGCTATAAAATAAAAAAAAAATATTAAGTGCTATAATTACAATAAAAGAATATTATATTAATAAATGTTAAAGTTTTAAAAGAAACAGAAATTAAAAACCTACACTTGAAAGTTTTAAATAAATTAATATAACTTATAAATTAAATAAAAAACTTTCAAAATTTAAATTTTAAAAGAACTATAAAGCATTATTATATTTATAATATTATAATATATAACTAATGTTAAACATATTTTAATATAAATTTAAATAATAATTATAATTTTTATAACTTAAAAAATAAAGAAATTTATAATAGCTTATATTTTATTTAATATAATAGACTTTAATATAATGAGTATAATAAAACCAAAGCTAAATAGCAGTTAATTCTTTTAATAAAAAACTTTTAATAATTTAAAGTAATATATGCTTTACTTAATTAAATAGCTTACTTTAATAACAGCTATATTATTTATTATAATAATAATAAAAGTGCTAAATAATTTCCCAAAAATGCTTTAGGAAAGTAGGGAAAAACATTTGCAGTAGAAAAACAAAAGGAACTTTTACTATATAAGTTTAAATAAAAACTAATAAAGGAAATTCCTTAAAATTTACTTGCACCTTAAGCCCAGTAAAAGGACTTCCAAGTATATCTAAAAAAGCACTCCTTTTACCTTTTAAAACTAACATTATTAAAATAATATTATTAAAACAATTCTTTAAAAACATACTATAAAACTTAATAAAAAAAGCTATTAGAATAAAAATATAAAATAAATATATTTAATGTATTTCAAATATAAAAATATTTTATAAGCTTTATATATATATAACAAATATAAATACCACTTTCAAATTAAGGCCAGCTATAAATAGTTTTTATAAAAATATTAAAGCTAAGCTATTAAATAAACTTTTAAAAAAACAACCTTAAATATTAACAATTTTATATATAATATTTAAATATTAACACTATAACTATTATTTTAAGTTTATATAAATTATTAAAGTGCTTAAAAAACCTTAATAATTAGCAAAAATATATAAATAATAAATATTTAATATATATTAATAGTAAGGCTAACAAATAGCATTTACTTTAATAGCAAAAACAAACTCTTAGCTTTAAAAAACCTATAAATAACCTTAAGCAACTTGTATATAACTTTTAATACTTATAAGGCATTATATAGCAAAAAATTAATAAAATTAATAAAACTTTATAATAAAACAAATAGCTAAAAAACAAGTAAAGCTGTCTATAAAGCCTTAAGCAGCAAAAAAAATATTTTATAAGGTACTCATATATAATAGCATATAGCTATAAATACTTAATAATGTAAGTAAAGCTAGGAGCTTATAAGTGCTTAGCGCTTATTAATAGCGAAGCATAAGGGAATTTTATTTTCTTCAAAACAATAAACAAATACCAGTTATTATAATATAAAAAAAAGAATTTTTATAAACTTAATATAGTAAATAAAATAAAAGTAGTCCATAAAAATAGTATTGTTAATAGAAAAATTAATTATTTTTATTTTTAAATATATAATTATATAAAAATACTT
>LJJS01001101.1:584-31990 GCA_001447215.1 Diaporthe aspalathi
ACTGATCTACGTAATGATATGATCCACGTAATGGTAAACCACGTTATATTATATTATGATATATAACTTAGCTAATAATATATATAAAAGAATTATTTAATTAAATATTAAAATATTTAATTATAATAAATAAATTATAAATTTAAATTAAAGCATTTATAATTAAGTTTGATGCTTTAAAATTGCATAAAAAATACTTTAATAAAACACTAATTTATTTAAAAGCTTATACTAAGCTAAAAGAATACATTTTTTTTATAAAAAACAACTAGCGATATAAAACAACTATAAGGTTTTTAAAATTTAAATTTTATTAAAAGTAATACATAACTTTATTATATAATTATAAATTATATATAAAAAAAGGTTTTATTTATTATTGCAAATTTTAACTCTAATAATATAACTTATTAAAGCAAAGTATTTTTGTAAAAACTATAATCTTTTAGGTATTGTATAAACAGCATAATTTATTTAAAATAATAAATTATAAAGTATATAATATTAAAAAAAGGTTTATATTAAAATAGCTTTTTAATAAATTATATATAATATAAAAACTTAATAGCTAATTAATAGCCGTATAATTCCTATATAAAAAAGTATTTTTCTTTTTTATATAATAGCTCCTGCAGTTTAAAATTTAAAAAATAAATATAATTATTAATAGAAAAAAAACCCTCTTTATATACGTATATATAACACGCTAATTAGCAAAGGCTACTTAATAAAAAGTAATATTTAAATAATTTTAATTAATTATAAATAAAGTTAATAAAGATTTATAATAATTAAAAAAATACTTTTATATAAAGGCAGTATTATAATAGTTTATGTTGCTTTTAAGTTAGTTTTAAAGGGTAATATAAGGGATATATTATATTTTAAAAGTATATTTAATAAGTATTCTATTTATAATTGCTATAATAGTATTATATAGTTTTATAATGGTTTAATTAATATATAAATAAAGTTTAATAATTTAAAGAAATTTCCTTGTTAAGGAATTAATATTGTTGTAAAAGGGGCAAGTAAACGCGTATATTGCGTTACGTGGGTGTAAAGTAGTCGGAATTAGGGGGGGGGGGCGGAATGTAGGTCGACCACGTTAACATTGAGATCTGCCTTGCAGCCTCGTACATCTTGGCTGTCCCCCGACATGTGTTCTCCGCACCGTTGCCATTCTGAGGCAGAATCGGCGTGTGTGCGGCCGGTTTGAGGGGTTTAGTAGTTGCCTCGCACGACACGATGGAGGGGAGTGCAATATGTTGTTTGACCTCTTGGATTGGTGACACGCATGTTCTGGTGCTCTATTAATGTACGCGGGTATATCTATAATATGGATTTATTAATAGTATATATAAAACGTACCTTGTTGTTGGTCTGGCTGTGAGTGCCGTGCGGAGATGCGTTGTCGATCCGGGTTGACTGTTCAGCCGCAGAAGGAAACTCGGGCTATATAACTGACAAGAACCCGCGACAGAACCGAAGTGCTCGGGTATTTGACGGAATGCTCCCCTATTTCGATATCGTGCTTCCTTTTCACGTCATAATAGGCGGATTTCTACCATGTTGAAATTCTGCAGCACTCTCCTATTGCCGTTGCTCCTAATGCGAGCGGCGGCCGGAACCATTCAAGCATCTGCACGTGGCTCGTCGCCACAAATCGACAGGTGATTGATATAGTGTTCTCTGTGTCTGGTAAGGTTGAGCTGATTGAACATCATCATAGTGTCCGCAACCCGGTCTACCCTCTCGATGACGTGGACAAGTTGGAACAGGCTACGATGCCCAGGGTTGATGAATGGTTGAACGAGAAAACCTCAGCTGGAAGTAACAATGGATGTACTATGGAAACTGCTGTTTTACGCAGAGAGTGGTACGCATGCAACCTTTGCGACCGAGTGCAACAGCGCTAACCGTACTGGTAGGAGCGACATGTCTGAGATGCAGAGGCAGGAGTACGTCGCTGCTGTGACGTGCCTGATGAGGCTGCCACCAACATCCAACCTCACGAGATTCCCAGGAGCTCTCAGCCGATACGATGACTTCGTGGCGTATCACATGACCCACGCAAGTGAGTACATTGAGTGGTGATAGCTGAAGTGTCTTGGCAGAGCCTGTAGTGCCCAATGGATATCACTGACGGGATGTGCCAGTGCAACTGCACGACAACCTCCATCTCTTCGGCGCTCACAAGTACTTCGTCTGGTTGTTCGAAAAAGCCCTTCGCGACGAGTGTGGTTACACTGGTTACCAGCCGGTAATTTGCCTAAATCTCATGCAACTAATTCTCGCTCTCGTGACTGACTGTCGGACAGTATATGAATTACGATCGTTATGCGAGTGACCCTTTCAATTCCCCTCTGCTCAACGGCAATGCATCTAGCTTGGGAAGCAACGGCATCTTCGAACCCACTTATAAAGGCATCCCGCAGCCTGGACGGATTCCCAACATCAGTAAGCAGCTTCCATCAGGCGTTTGTAACCTGCTTAGAGATGATGATTTTTTTCGGAGACTATGTTTCAAAAGCCATGTGCACCGCCTGCCCTGTCCCGCCATCTAGTTCAATTGAACTTTTTCCTTGGTACTTTGAGAGCTGACTCCCAATCCTGCAGTCAAGTCCGGAGGTGGTGGCGGCTGCGCCAAGGAAGGGCCTTTCTCGGAGTCAGTCAACCAATGCTTTTCGACAGTGGGAATGGCATCTTGGCACATCACTAATACTTCAACAGTATGGTCGTCAGCTTAGGACCTACCTCGACGTCGACCGGAACCAATGTACCAAAGAACCCAAGAGCCGACGGTACAGGGTCTAATCCGCGGTGCCTGCGTCGGGATATAAATAAGGACGCGTTTATGGGGGCTACGGCGGACCGCGTCTTCAACCTGATCACCAAAAGCAAGGATATCAACACCTTTTACAACACCTTGCTCGGGATGCCGCCGCCAAAGAACGACTCGTATCCCTGGGGCGTAAGCACATCCTATAAGGAGGAACTGGGCGCGCGAGCAGAACTCCTACTGACAGCCTTCATCAGGTTCACACGGCAGGTCATTATGTTGCCCAAGTTGATCCTGGAGGCGACCCGATGACTTCACCAGGGGACCCTCTCTTCTACTTCCACCACACCTCTCTTGACCGCATCTGGTGGATCTGGCAGATGCAAGACGTGGAAAGCCGGTTGTACACCTTGCCTAATGCCACCATGCCCATGTTGCGTCGTCGACGGGGCCCGGACCCCCAAGATGTTGTTGTCGATATGGAATGGCTCGGGCCTCCGATCAAGCTCTCAGAAACACATGACCAGTTAGGTGGAAATGATGGAAAATTCTGCTACGTCTATGTCTGAGTTGGGAGTCGCATGGGCTCAGAATGATAATAACCTACATAGCTGATCCAGATGCGTGAATGATGCACGGCGACTCTCCAATACAGTTGATGCCGTCCTTCTCGACCCTCTCACGCCTATGAAATGTGATATTCTCAAGCTACGTGCGTTCCAGGTTTTTTAGTAGGTAGGTAAGCAGGAATGTCCCAACGACCCGCTGGCGATGTGCAACAATTTAGCGCCCCTCTCTTCAGCGTCATGCCCTCGAGACTTTAAGCTTCTGAAAGGCGGCAACGCGGATCATTAGGCTCTCCAGTCTGTATAGTGGAGAATATCAATCTCTCGGCTCACCGCTCTCGCTGCTGCGCCGCGAATTTGCTGGCTGGTTGAAGTAGGATGTCGAGTTCATAGAGTCCAGAGACCGGAAGTTCGAGTCGTTCGTCCAATGGAGTGTTGCTCCAATTTCAGGCTGCCTTCCGCCGTCACTACGTACGGATCGAACCGTCTGTGATGGCCTGCAAGCAAGCAGAGGCTGGGGTGGGATGCGGTGTGAGCCAAGAGAGCGTCGCCGATGGTATGTCAGTAGAGAGAGGCTCTTCTCACATAGAACGTGTATGCCTGCTGAGAGCAGCTCCTTCGAAAGCACGATATACGTCTTGTTTGGTGTGCAAACTATGGCTGCATCATTGCCAGGCGAGGATGCGAGCATGTCAGAAATATTTAGATTGTAATATGTTCCCAGCTCGCTTTCAATAGAAACTGTCGCTGGACTTGGGTCCACCATGAAGTGAAGCGAGCAGGTTGGGGACGTCTTGTGTTACAGCTTTTGCATGCCTTGGTCCTATCAAGCCAGCGCCAACGACGGCCACGCTGATGATTTTTCGTGATCGTGTAACCATGTCGCAATATTCTCGGTGGAAGGGTTTTCAGCACGTCCACGGATGGCCCCGGCTCGTATATTCGGGCGACTCGTGCCAAGATGCTTGAATAGTAATACCCTCAACCAGCCGGCTTCGTTAACAGGATCTGCTCCGAACTTTCGACTGTGCAGGCTAAGATATCTCCCGGCCGGTCGGGTGTCAACGATCCCGCCTCCGTTCCAGATTCATCCGAACGGTTGCGCTCTGAGTCCTGGTACTCGTGCCCCGAACAGCGAGCGTCTGCTTTTCCGCCCAGGTCGCCAACTGCTCGACGGGGCCTGTTCCTGCACGTCAAAGGTCTTTCCATTTCCACACGCACCACTCGTGAAGCTTTTCATCGTCCCAGTCCTCAAGGTTGATCTCGGCCCTGCCCTCTTGCTCAGCGACCAGACCACCTGCCTCCATGAGTTCCCAGAACTCCCTGATGTGGTCGATATATGCGATCCTCATTGCGTACATGACAATCGCGCGGGCATTTTTTGACTTGCGTAGACATTTTAGAATCGTCTGGCTCACTAGGCGGGGGTGATCCTCAGTGTACATTGTGTCCGCCGTGACGATGACAGGAAACGCAGTCTCGTCGTTCACTTCGATTGTTGTCGGCTGGCTGCCGCCGGCTGGAGCGTGAATATGTATCCTATCCGGATGGTTCCAATCCAGAGTTCCGCACACTACTCTCCCGCCGTTGGCATCCAAAGCCTCTTTATTCAGGTCTGCGTTTACTTGCACACCGGGGACGATGGTGGGCAAATCTGTAAGCAGTGCGCTAGCACCCCAGACTGCGGCGGCGGCAATTCCCGTGAGACCAGTGCCTGCACCGAGCTCGAGAATAGAGTACTGGGTGCCCGCATCCCTGAGCTGTGAGCGGTCTACCTGCAGCTTATGAAGCTCCTTGGAGAGGAGGAGTGCCGAGCTCCATGTCACCAGATGCAATCCTTCAGCTTCGCAGCTGGCTTCTGAGATTACAAGGGAGACATTCTCCTTTTCACTCCTAGGAACAGTATATTCGGACGGCCTGGGACGCTCCATAGTGCGTGTGCTTGGGGAACAGGTCTTTTGGTGCGTTTGGCGTAGATCTGTGATGGTGAAAATTTGCTCAAGTGTGTGAAAAATGGGTCAGCGATGGCTTCTATAACATTGTGCCATTTGGTGGTCCGTGCCCACACCACACTTAGACCACGAAAGCTGACTCCTTTTTTTGGTGAAAAGGCAAAAGGTACCACCTAGAAGAATGATTAAATTGCAGTAGTCTCAGCTAAACTCAGGTTTTCCCTAATATTCTAGCGTGGAGTCACTATGTGGTAGCAGCACGGATCGGCCTTCACTTCACAAGTGCTGGTCAATCCCGTTAGCTGGTTCACTACCTAAGGTAGTGTCTCTTAGCTGGAAGTACCCTGCTCAGTCACGAAATAGAAATTGTTGTTAGCCTTTTTCCTGGACTGACTTGTGTATAGGAATGCTTCACTAATCAATAATATCCTGAAACAAACAAGGCGTACACAGACACCAGCCCTTCCTTCCACAGACAGCTCATTAACAATGGCGATGGAACGGCCCGACTCGTCATCTGTTGATCTCTCAGAGTAAGTGCGCCACCACATTCATGCCGGAGGCCTGCTATGCTTCCAAGGTTTCCATGTCTGAGTTCAGATACCTACCGGGTCATATGGTGGATGGTGTGGATGCAATGCAAAAATGCCCGACATGGACCAAATGAACTATGGTGATGGAATTGTCAGTTCTGGACCCCTGGCCTGACAAGTCACTCAGATATATGGAATTGTAATTCTTAAGCAAAAGATAGCTTGAGGAAAAATCGAGCTTATGCTGGATTTCCCAAGTCGGAGCCATATATAGCTCTGCAAACACATAGTAAGAAACTCAGGCACATGGGCTAAGTGAAACAGAACAGCCACTAATCACAAGACTTGCTCTGAGGATATCCCATTCGGGTTTCCTCATTACAAGGTAGGCGAAACAATCGGCAGCTACCCTTTGCTGGATGTAACATCACTTGTGGTTCCAGCCCACCATCCCTGGGAGACATACTGGCAAGGATTGGTAACGTACATACAGCCGAACCCATCAACTGCACTGCACCCATGGACACGCGACAGGCCGGCTAGTAAGATATCCACCGCCAGATCATCCTATATAGAACCCCAAAGAATACGATGGCCAGTTCCTGCAGTAGGTTACGCCACTATGCAAGGATGCTGGGAGTTCAAGCGCATCTGCTCTTGGTCATAGGGCCTGCTAAAGCACGCGAAGCCTACCTTGTTAGGCAGGTCCCCAGAAGTACCTCCGCACTGTTTGTTCCGAGGTTCAGACGCGGGATGGTCCTTGGCACCGGCTACCACGGAAGTCCTGTCGGAAACATAGACGCATCATCTTTTTTGCTTCCTTGCTATTTCAGACGGAGGCAACTGCGCAGCCTTTGCACTCTAGCTTCTCCTTTACAATTCTTTTGTTTTGAAGCCCACCCTGGGGCACTTTAAGGTCCACAGAGGTAGACGGTAAACCCGAGGCAGCCCCGAGGCGTGCGCTGCTGCTTGTGTCTCGCGTGGTGTTAGATACTAGTAGTCGGACCGCCCACATTCTAAGCCAAACCCACCATCCGTCATGCGTCTCTCCGGGCTCGTCCTGGCCGCCGCAGGCCTCACGGCCGCCCAGGACACCACATCAAACTGCACAGATGGCCTCTACATGCTCGTCGCCCGCGCATCAGGCGAGGACCCAGGAACCGGCCGCGTAGGCACCGTCGCCCGAAATGTGTCGTCCGCGATCCCAGATTCCATCATCCAACCCATCGTGTACCCTGCCACACTCGCCAACTACACCGAGTCAGAGACCGCAGGATTGAACGCAATGACTGCGGCCATAAAGGACCGCGTGGCAGCTTGCCCCGATGGTAAGATCGCGCTGCTGGGATTCTCCCAGGGGGTGCAGGTCTCAGCAGACGCCGTCTGCGGGCGCGACGACGGCACGGGCACCGCGTTCTCGGACACACCGGAGCTCGGGGCAGAGTACGCGGAGAACATTGTTGCAGTCGTCATGTTTGGAGATCCTAGCCATTCTGTCAATGCCACATTCAATCAGGGTAACAGTACGAGGAACGGGGTAAGGCAGCATCCATTCCAAGGGCACAGTCGTCGCTGCGAATGATTCAAAAGGCTGACGGGATATGGCTCAGGTCTTTGCGAGGAACAACGTCACGGCGTGCGAGCCCTTTACGAGCAAGATGCGTTCGTGGTGCGACTCCAACGATCTCTACTGTGACAGCGGAAACAGTTCCAGGGTCCACGGCTCATACTTCAATAACACCGCGTACCTGGCTGACGCTTCGTCCTTTGTCATTAACCAGTTCACCCAAGCAAGTGCTGGAGGCGGAACCGAGAACAGTACGTCGAATTCGACGAACGCTCCTGACAGCGCCAGTAGTTCATTGAGGACTGGCACGGGGCAGATGTCATCGGTTGCATTTGCAGCGGCCTGTGCAAGCTTGTTGCATTTCATGCTCTAGAACGGGTTCGGCGTGAGCATTCGCTCAGCATTTTGCGTTAAGAACACACTGATATAGCCCGATGAGGGTCCTAATTTTACATGTATTCGATGTGTAACAAATGTATTCACTGCTTCTCGCATCATCCATCATTGGAGACCAGTGATCAAGCGCCAGGAGGCATGGCATCCTCTGGCTTTGCATCATAGCTGATCCTGCCAGCTGGCAAAAAGAACAGAGCCACGACACCGCCCCTGCGGCATTGCGGGTAGTGATGGCTCCCGGGATCTGGAGATAGCGACGTGCGGTCAGCTGAAACCCCGGACAGGAGGACGGAATCAGGGGGGGGGGGCAGAACCAGGACTCACGTGGACTGGTCCATCCCTTACCCATCCATCCATTCAGACCCCTCAGCTCAGCGCCTTCGTCAATCGGTATGACGCAGTTGACCTCGCCGTACGGGTGCGCGTGGTACTGGCCCTTGAAGTCCTCCTCGCCCTCGACGGTTGCCATGTACACGGTCGTCACGGAGCAGAAGCGCGTGGCCTCTGTCGGCGGCGAGACCCGGGAGCGCCGGTAGCGGGATCCATCGATGGGGATGTTCGCGACCCAGCCTTCCGCCAGGCCAGACTTGATCAGGCTGGCGAGCGTGTCGTAGTGCGGGGTGCCAGGGCCGTAGGACTTATTTAGGTGGTCCTCGAGGGACTTACCCGGGGTCCTGCCCTTTGTTCAGTTGTGATGGGCCGGCGTGAAAGGGTATGTGGTCTGGCCCTTGTGAAAACTCACAGGTTCTCAATCTGGGAGAGGAAGATGGAGATCTGAGATATCAGCTTCTCCTGGTTGGGATGAATGGCGCCGAGTGGCTCCGAGCCGCCAGTGTAATCTGCCATGTCTCGTAACCAGCGGTGGATTACCTGGACGATATGCTGCGGTGTGTGCAGCGAGGGTGATTATAGTCTGTCTACTGGCTGGATAGCAAAGGTTCCCGTAAGAATATAAGATGCATTGGGTGATGACATGTAGCTGGGGCGCAACTCTCGAGTTCAACAGCTTTTTGAATTGCCGGCTCGCTTACCCGGAAATCGGGGTAGCTCCCCGTCCGGATGTGGACCTAGATCTGGTCGGATGGGGGCCGCAATGGGGGACGCCGCTACTGATGTCAGGCGAATGTAACTTTCAGCGCACAAACTTGCCTTCACATAGCAGGAAGTTTGGATATCAAATTGTATTCTTTTTTTTTTCGCTTCTAAAATGTTCTAATATTCTATTATCGATCTTTCCCGAAAACCAAACCAGGAGTGGAATCTCGATACATGTCTTTGGGCTGGAGAATCTCAGCAGTAAAAGCACGCCTAAACCTTGCGGTCACCAACAATCTCGATGTTCTCGAAATCACCCTTCTCGCCGGCGGCGATGGCCGCCTCTGGCGTCGTGGCAACGACCTCCTTGACCCGCATGATGTGTCTCCCGGTGCGCAGCCAGTGGCTCACGACATACGCCAAGACGAAAACGAAGCCAACAAGAGGCACAAGGTAGCTGATTCGCGTGCCGGCAGAGTCTGCGATCGCGCCCTGGACTGGGGGGAAGACGGCCCCGCCGGACACACCCATTACCATGATACCGGCCCCGCGCTTGGTGTGAAGACCGAGATTGGCAGTTCCGAGGGCGAATAGGGTCGGATACATTGGCGCCATGAAGAAGAAGATGGTGATCAGCACACCGACAGCTGCAGTCCCGCTCCCGTTTGAGACGTATGCTGTCATGGCAATGGCAATGGCCGCGTAGATGATCATGATGAAGTCAGACTGGAAGATAGTCGCCAGGCCGGTAGCAACGAAGCGGCCAATGGTGAAGGCGATGAGACCGTACGACAGCATCTGCGAGCCCTCAGCTTCTGTGAAGTGCGCATTCTCGGTGGCGTAGTTAATGAAGAACGCCGCGATCGTGACCTGTGCTCCGACATAGCAGAATTGAGCGGCGACGGCACAGAGCAGGTTCCACTGCTTGTAAAGTGGGCCGGCGCCAATGCCCTCGTCGCTGTAGACGGCCGGGTTGTCGGCCGTGGAGGTGCCCTCGATGACTTCCTCGGACACCTCAGGCAGCTTGGCGAAGAAGAACAGGATGGCGACTGCGGCGCCCGCACACGCGACGGCCAGGTACACATACTGCACCGACGTCAGATCCTTGGACCCCTCACCTGAGAAGAAGGCCTTGGAGGCGATGAGAGGGCCGATGAAGGAAGCGACCCCGTTCCACGACTGGCAGAACTGCAGGCGGGCGGAGGCCGTGGCCGGGTTGCCGATGACGACTGCGTACGAGTTGGCGCTCGTCTCGAGGGTAGCAAGGCCGCAGGCGATGACCATGGTGCAGACGAGGAACCCGCCGAACGCAGCTTTCTTGTTCTCGGGTGTCGTGAAATGTGCTGTTGGCCAGAACATGATGGCACCGAGCGAGTAGAGGCACAGCCCCATGATGATGGTGAACTTGTAGCTGCGCCGCTTGAGGACCTCTGCTGCGATTGGGGAGAAGAGCAGGTAGCCTCCGCCGAAATACATGACCTGAAGCCCTGTGGACTCGAGACGGGTGACGTCGAGGACGGTCTGGAAGTGCTTGTTCAAGACTGTGAGGCACGCGTTAGTGCTTTTTTATGACACGGGACCCTACAGAATGCGACCATGGTTGCTCACCGTCCAAAAGACCATAACTGAAGCCCCACAGGAAAAACAGAGAGATGACCAGGGACAGAGGAAAGATCAGAGCCCTTCCAGTCAGGTAGCCTCCGGCAACCGTGCCGGTGGCGATTGGCATACCACCGCCAGCCATGATGTGCGAGTTTGAAGACTTGGTCGGGTATCAAAAGTCTAAGTGAGTAAGTATGACTGATGCGTGCACAATGGACAGACTAATGAGCTCGAGTTGTGCAGTGCCTCTGCTCAAATAATATCCCGAAGTGTAGGTAATTGATGAAGCCGGACACGGAAGTTGGAGCCCACAATGCCGGATGAGGTCTCTAGGACGCCCAATGCCAGAAAGGAATTGGGCATTGTGAATCTTTATACCCCGGGCCGATTGTGATGAGGACTGATTCATGCGATATCTCCCCAGGTCCACAAGTCTGGCGTTGAAGATCCGGAGCAGGTATGGGGTTTGACAGCTGCGCGTGGACCGTGTCGACAACCAGGCGGGAGCCGTTCTGGACAATGCGTCCATTTCTCGGGCTTGCCCATGTAGCCAAGGGCCCAAAAGCATGGAGTGACCGGTCACGATGTGTGTGAGGCTCTACCGATCCATCGGTAGGTTGCAGGGCCGGGCCAATGAAAGGTACGGAGCGGGTGGTGCCAAACCCCTGGTGGCGCCGAATAATGCGCCGGACATGGGGCAGGCCAAGCAATCTCGCATGGCAAGAATGGTAAGGCCTGGAGGGCCCGACGGCGAGCAGCCCTGACGAGTGAACAGCGACCGGCGCTCAAGTGTCAGCCGTCTCAATATTCGCTTGAACCGGCGGCGCCGCTGCGGAGACTCCATGTCTTGGGACTGCCGTCGTTTGTCTTGGAAATGTCTTGGGTGTGGACGCACGACAGCCGTGGCTCGCTCGCGTCCTTGCGTCCTGTTCACTTTGCCTCCGAGTTTTCCCCAATCTGCCCCAGGAACTCCCCAGACCCACTTGTTGCTCCTATCACCGTCTGCGGGGGGGCAACTCTAAAGCATCGGGCCCATCCAGGCGTGTGTCGGACTAGTCCTGGATGGGCTGGTGCCGTAGAAGCAGGCTAGAAGGATGCTAGAACAAACCCTGACCCATGCGGGCCGAAGTCGTGAGAAGTTGAGAACCTGCTGGCGCCGAATATTCTGCTGAGTCCCAGGCTAAAAGGAAGACGAGTCAACATCTCTTTTCCCGAGGGTTCAATCCTTGATTGGCTAACAGGAAGCTACCGAACGCTATAGAGGACCTTGGGTAGTATCGGAACATTGAAGAGTGTGTTCCAAGGCAAGTGACTGTTATATGTGTCCATCTCTTGATGGTCATCTCTTCCCCCACGCGGGTCAGCGTCTCTCTGCAACATTTGAAGCTCGGAATTGGCGTTGCATTCCGTGAGGTCATTGTCGAATGAGGGGGAAAAAGAAAGAGCCCGCTCAGCTTGGCATCGACAGGGTCAAGGTATCCAGGTACTGGTGTCTCCCGCCACAATTCACCCTAACTACATCGTCTTTGCTGCGTTGCGGTTGAGCAGCCTTGGCAGGTTATGATGGCAACAGGCTAACCAGTCGTAGGTGTGATGACAAGCTCTTTTGCACTTAGTATCTTGGCCGGCGCAGCTCCGGCCACTCCGCGACCGCAGCTTGGTCTCTCCGGATAGAGTGACACATCGTGAGGTGTTGGGCAGCTGAAACCAGTGCACCGCTACAGGCCTCTTTGCTCACGAGCCCATTTCGGGGCACGAGTGGGGCTCTGAGGGATTTCGACATAAAGTGGTGGGCCATGAAGGCCCCGTAGGTAGTTCCCGCCACTTTGTCATCCCCGACAAACACGATGGCAACAGCTGGGAGGCGAGAAGCTCCGCTACTTCTTCCCTATCGCGATATTTCCGGCGCTTATGTTGCTTCTCGATAAGGTAGTACCACCCTCCGGAAAAACAAAGTTCCCCCTTCCCTCCTTTACAATGCTACAACTCATATCATGTTCCCATCCTTGTGTTTCTGATGTCCAAGAAGCTACAGGTGCATGCTGCGACTCCTAGAAGACACCGGTACTAATTGCCCTTTTTTTGTATCCAGAGACCTGTCATCTTTGTTCTTTGGGTGGGTCCGCGATCTTGTAGTTTTTTCGCCCCCTCGACTGCAAATGTTTATCCTCATCGTTTGGTCAGTCCATCTTTCCACAACTCTCATGCGGCGTTGGGCTGGTAAAGCAACTCTGGGATGGGTCTGAATGTTGGCTTTGGTAGCAAGAGCGTACAAGAGTACTTTCTCAATATGTCCATCCCATACTTGGAGCATCTGTTGATGTTGAGTAGTTTGTTGAACTAGCTGGAGTACATATTTTTGACTAAAGCCACTACAAGAGTGAGGTGCATAAATGGACTGATTGACTGTATGCCTTGACTTGCTGATATTACGTCTGCTCTGCAGGGGAGTACGGCACTTCGAAGGGGTGGCGGGTCTGCCAGCGGAAAGGGAGCCAGGTCGCTTCGCGTTTATCTATCAAGGATCCATGATGATGGGTCAGCTCAAAGTGAGAGTACAGCATGTCGAGAGGTAATTAGCATGGCAAACCCCGCAGCTACGAGCCTCTGTGATACGGCTGGTGCAAGCCTCAACGTTACCCTGCAAGTAATTTGGAGCAGTTGATTTCTTCTACAAGTGGTTACGACTGTCTTTTAATAAATAAATAATACGAAAAAGAGTCATAAGCAATGTCTCTGTGTTATTATACAGGCTTAAAAGTCAGCATTTAAAAAATAATATATTATTTACAATAATGCTACCTACAGTATAATGCATTATATAGTTACTAGAACAATAATATCCTTACATTAAAAGTAGTTAAAACCAGCTTTAAGTTGCAAGAAGTTAGTTTTGTTTCTAATGCAGTTTAAACTTCTCTTGTTTATAACAAAATCAAGAAGAACAAAAAGCTGCGCGCTGTCCCTTGACCCAGTCATAAACATTAATAACTAACACAACATTCGATAATAAAAACAAGGCCGATAACAGAGTCACAAGAGACTAGAACTATTGGTATGAGTATCCTAAGGCCAACTTACACTCAGACCAACAGTCACGGCAAGAATCAAGCTGGTCTTGACCTGGAGTAGTCAGACTGGAGCTGGTTGAAAATCGGCCCTAGAGCTGGACCAAGTAATAAGAAGAATCTATCCATCCGGTCTGACCTTCTCCATGTGCAGTGAAAGATAATTGCAGGGGCCTAGGGGTTAAGAAGAGGCTATATTCATAGATATTTATTACATCGCACCATGCATGGCCCAAGGAAAGGTACTCATGGGATTGAGTTTAGGGTGATTGGAATTTGGGGGGGGCGGGCCCATCAGCCGGCCGTGTTATTCATACATGTGAAGCTAATAGAAAACTTGCTTTATATAATACTCAAGCCTATCTTTCATGCCTTCTAGTAGATACTCTTCTTAAAAGAATGAACAGCACCATCACAATAAGATTTAAAGCCGCTAGAAGACGTTAGCTACAAGCTTGTAATAATGAATCAGTTCTCCCACCTATGACGGCTAATATGGTGATGTATAGTACACCGCCGAATGTTATTGCTTGTACACCTTGTGGTCTTTGAAATTCACCTTGCAAAACTGGCAACGGATGCTGTGTTGGACCTGAATTTCCTGTCCTAACGCTAATCATGGACGAATGTTTGCTGACTGTAAGGCTCAATGGCAGCAAATGAGAAGACAATGTAGGCTCAGGGTTTGAAAGAAATAATGAAGTTGATAATCCTGATTGACTGGATACCAATGGGGGTAGTATGGAACTACTCAGCTCCGGGTGGAGCGACAGAGTTGGCACCATCATTGTCAGCACCATGAGATGATGTGACTCCAGAGTAAAATGGAAGCAGAAGATGCCTAGTTTGAGCCGCATCTAAGCAAGTCTTGCTAGGACGTGAAGTCTTCCAAAACACGAATTGGAGTTCTTTTTGAGTGGACATTTGAGCAGCTGGGTCAACTTTTCGAGGCATCGTCACTGCACTTGCTTTATACGTCATCTACCACATGCTATTTCTACTGTGGGTAGAAATTCCCCCATTGGGCACGCTTGAACTTTGTTCCCAGTGTTTTAAGTCCCCAAGGCGGCCTTCGATGACCGCATGTCAGAAAGGGATAGCATAGAAGCGCTTAAGCTGAATATTAATTACTGAATTCAGGATAGTCGACCTTGGCGGACCATGCACTGTGGACGAACAACGTTTCAACTTGGCATATGAGGTCACGAAGAACGTGCACTACGTATCGGAGCTTTAGAACCAAAGGCCGAAGATATATCGGACGGAGTCTGGCCCAGGAGGCGAAGGCCATTCAAGTCAGTTTGAGCTTTCTTAATATATATTTGCCGCAACAAGCAGTCGCTCCAAGGCCATGGGTCCGTCAATTAACAACTAACCACAGAACTAGCTTACCCTATGTCAAACGCATCGAATGAACTCCTTCGAAATGGACATTGGGCAACATAGACCAATAGTCCGTCCCCAGCAGCCTCGCCGAAGAACTACTGGAGTCACCGCTGGACGCCTCACACGCCAGGCTCTCTCATATTTCCATACTACGCCAGACCTGGATACCGACAAATACGACCCCGATCGTGGCAGCCAATCTTCTTGCGACTATTCAAGGAGCGAAGAAAATGATGCAGAGGAATACAGTGTATTTCCAAAACTGCAGAAGCGACTGCTCATAACTTTGATCGCTTTCGCAGGATCAATATCAGGGCTATCGTCGAATATATATTTTCCGTCCCAAAATGCTATATCCAAGGTTTGATCGCGCCTTCGACACAACCACAGGCAGACATTGCGTATTAACAAATGTAGGACCTCAACGTTTCCATCCAACAAGTCAACCTCACAATCACATCCTACCTAATCATACAAGGGATTGCGCCATTGATTTGGGGTCCGCTCTCTGACACTGTTGGGCGACGACCGGTCTACCTCGCCTCGTTCGCCATCTACGTGGTGGCGAACTTAGCACTGAGCTTCACGCCAAATTACGCAGTTCTTGTGATATTCCGCGCATTACAAGCCGCAGGTTCGGCGTCGACTGCAAGCATCGGAAACGGTGTCCTCCAAGATATTTGTCCCATCTCGGAGCGAGGAGGCTACATAAGCTTCTACCAGGCCGTGCGGAACTTTGCAGTGGCATTTGGTCCCGTCCTGGGCGGTATACTTGCACAGTCCTTGGGATTTCGTGCCATCTTTGTATTCCTTCTCGGGCTCTCCGCAATGATCGTCGTGCTCCTCGCCTTATTTCTACCGGAGACAATGCGAAGCCTGGCTGGGAATGGTTCATGGCGGTTGAGAGGCCCAATCTACCAGTCCTTGTGGCGCGTGATCCGACCACCAAAGTATCTGCGAGACCCTGACTCCACGCCGCATAGGAAGAAGGTTACCGTGCGTACTTTCACGGACCCATTCAAGTTATTCACGCGCAAGGAAGTCGCTCTCAACGTATACTTTTTCGGCCTCATATATGCTGTGTGGTCAATGGTCACATCAAGCACGACAAGCCTGTTTGCTACTGACTTTGGCCTTAATGAATTATTACTAGGGATCGTTTACCTGCCTAACGGTAAACACTACGTGATCCAGTTGTAACAAAGCCGCGACTGACACATACTGTGACTACCAGGTTTCGGCACCATTGTCGGTTCCGCAATCATCGGAAAAGTATTGAACCGGGACTTTGCTGCCGCTTCACGGGCTTACAAGACGGCTCATGGCTTGCCGGATACTCACAAGCTCTCGCCCAAGAATGTCCCGCCCGACTTTGCGATCGAGCAACTTCGTTTGCGTCGATTACCGTGGGCACTGGCAATATTTGTCTTCACCATCGCTGCATACGGCTTCTCTTTATCTTTTCCTAGTGCGTATCGCCGGCCAGGATGGATCGCCCTACCACTGACATTACAATTTCTCATTGCGATGTCGGCAAATGCGATGTTTTCCATCAACCAGACCTTGGTGGCAGACCTCTGTCCCGGCAAAGGCGCCAGTAGTACCGGGATAAACAATCTTGTCCGATGCGCCCTTGCTGCTATTATGGTGGCGTTCGTTGAGGAGATGATTCAGAGGTTGGGAGCAGGAGCGACATATCTTGGCCTAGCTTTTCTAGTGATAGGTTCTTCGCCGCTGTTCATTATCAACTGGCTCTGGGGAATGCAATGGCGGCTAGCTCGAGCACGACAGGAAAGTGAGGAGAAAATATGGGATTGAGTAAAGGACTCGTGCATTACCGGCACACAGCTGGTCCCCGACGTACTGTCTTCGAAAGCCTTCTCCTAAAGTTTTACGATTAGCGAGGGCCCGGGATTGGAAGGTCATCGTGCGTGCGTCCGCAGGACTCGAAGTCCTGCGACCTCTGAGTTGGTCGCCGAGGCTTAGCCACCACCTCAGGGACCGCATCCGTCTCCTCCACTTCACTTCCTAAAGTCAAGCACTAGGCCGGGCTCGGGGGGGGGGGCATTTCAAGTACTAGCATAACAATGTAGCTTCAATGCTAGACAAGCACTGCGCAGGTCAATTGGACCTCACACCCGCAATTTCAGCACGATGCCGTCTTAGGAACCGTGAATCGTCTTTTTCAACCATGTCAAACTGTAAAACATGCAAAGGCGTGCTTTGAGAGCCTGCAAGATGTTGCGCGTACGGGAGCTGTTACGAGATTAATCCCGAGGCCTGTCTGAAGCGAGGGATGACCATTACCTACACCATCACTGAGGCCACAACCAACCTTGCGATTTGGCTACTGCTCGGGGCACCGAGGCAGTGGAACCCATCGCTGACGTCAGTGAGAGCTGGCAACATTGGATTTACACATGGCCTCGACTTTGACCGTGGATCGCAAGGAAAGGTTCTCGGTTTCCTGGGCATGGGGCCAATCGGACGTGTAAAAAAAGAAGAGCGGCGATCCCTTTGGACTGGTCACATGCGATCACATTGCCCGGCCTTAGCCGAAGAAGATGCTGCAGGCGCTGAACACGTGACGTTTGACAATCCTTTGGTTGAGAGTGATATCCTCGGCATCGACTTGCCCTCAACTCCGGCACCAGCACCTGATCTGTGCAGAAGAGATTGTCAGGATGAAAGATGACGTTATCATTGTCAATGCGACCAGAGGCACCATCATAGACGAAGCCGCTATGGCTGACGACCTAGAGAGCGGTAAGGTTCCTGCCGTTGGCCTTGACAAGTATGAACGGCAGTCCGTTGATGATGCCGCATCTGGGCCTCGCAGAGGTCAATTACTTTTTGATTTCTCCAATTACGACTTGAAGGTTAAGATGTAAAACCAAATCAAGTTCATAGATCTGGCCGCTCGTCCTATTTCGTATTTACCCTACGAGATAGGAATTTCAGAAGGAATTGCATCTTTCACCGGCGCAATAGAGCGCTTTTAAGATGCTCTTGATGCTGCGCCTATGCCTAGACCGTGCGTTCCACATGGAGCGATAGCGAATGCGCAAAATCTAGGTCAGCTTCTGTGGACTAAGCAATTTGCATGTGTATTGGCCTTGTCATTAATCATTCGGTTCCTCACCGCCGTTTAAATTCACCTCAGCCAGCGCGATGAAGCGAAAGGAATGCCTCATGATCGTTGCGTTATAAAAGGCTCATCGGAAATGCACCTTCGTCTCTCAACATTCACTGATGAGACCCCACAGCTCCTTCTCGCGCCAGAAAAAGAATCTGAACTTTCCACGGCCTTTATTCCTTCGACCCGCCCCAGTTGATTCGACCGTTTGGTTTGGTGGCGGGCATCCCTACCGGATAAAGTCCATTGAATGTGGCATTCCTCACCCCATACCCGATCCCTAGGGCCTCCTTCATTTGGTGTAATACACCATGTGGCTTTCCTTCCTCCTCACACTGCTTCCTCTGTTCCGACTTGCGCTTTCTAGCAATTTGTTTTCCCTCCTTCTTCCCATCCGCTTGCGAGTCTTGCCATATTCTCGCTATCCACAACGCCACCACGAGATCCAATTGCTTCTTGTCCAGCGAGACCAGGATGTCAAGGCGTTCCTCCTGAGATTTTCGGTCTACAGCCACATTGTCAATGGCGACTAGTCGGTCTGTACCGTCTCGCCATTCCAGAACTCCTGTTTTCTGCCGTGCCTGGTACAGAATCTTCGCATTCATCTCATCACCGCACGTAGCATAAAAGGATACCACCACGCCAGTAAGCCCAATCGACCTCGACTTCTTCAGGCGAACGCCGTGGAGTTGCCTCGGCCTCTGTGCACTGACTTCTGCTACTTGAGCGTTCATGTTGGCCGGGTCGGAGTGTTCGTAGATTCGGTAGAGTTTGTCCTTGTCGGGAACTATCCACGGATTGCGTAAAACATCAACAGAATCCAACCAAAGACTCTCGTGCTTGGGCACGCCTATCAAAGTGACAGACATGGCGTGGCCGTTGAGCGGCTTTGAGAGCAGGTATAGCGACTTCCTTCCAGAGGCGGTGGTATGTATGTGCTGTTCATCATCCGGATAAAGAAAGAGTGTACCGGGAGTGACCCTGAATGGCGGCGGAGGGTCGGGGCCCAATGTTGAATCACTTTCAACCTCAGAGTTGTGTGGCGGAAAGACAGTCTCTTTGGATATGTCGGCTGAATGGTTGGATTGCGCTTCGTGATATAAGGGAGGCGCGTCGTCGGCGCCATTCCCAGGCACAGAAGGCAGCGTTGGCATCATCAGAAGACCGATACAGGTAGCATCAAAGACGAGAGCTAATCAATAAACAAGGTCAGGGCTGCTGTGTAGCATCGGATAATTAGTAAAAAAGAAGTCTGGGGCAGGTCTCCGCATTGTAATAAATACTCTGACCGCAGAGGTGGCGAGCGATTTGCGAAGCGGGAGATGTGTCACTGCAGATGTCCAAGAAGTGTAAGCACTAAAGGCACCTGTGTGGCCACATGAGTGGTTCGCTACACGCTGTGTTGGCGTATTGGGCCTAGGTCTGTGAAGGATTGACTTGGCCTTGTGGCGCAGTTCTGGTGTGACCGTGGAAGCCTCAGCCAGGCGGCCAGGAACACATGTTGGAAACAAGCGGGCGAAAATGTCAGAGGATCAGCTTTTCTCGACTGCCTACCCAACTTCAACCTTCCGCCAACTGGTGTAAACACTTTTGGGAGAGTGCTAGGATTTCTAAGTGCCTGCCAAGGATTCCAAAATGGTGAGCCGTGCTATGCCTTATAGCCCACCGCGTCTTCGGTGCCTTGTTGAATGAAAGTCTGATGACAGTGGGGACAACTTTGTTCTCTAGTTACGTGAAGGGGTCCTGGGGCATACTGAGGACCCCTGGGGTAGGGTGACTAGGAGCTTTGATCTAGGGGGTTTGCAACTTTATAATTAGTAGGCCGGAAGCTGGACAGCTCGAGGAGGATCTTGGCTGTGTTCAAGCGACCCAATTCCATCAGGCGCACCGCCTCACAAATATCTGTTTGAGTTCCTTTACTCATCTCATAATACATCATGGAGCGGCCATTTTGCACATTGCGAGATTTCTCGCGACAAAAGTGAAAACATCCAGCCCAAGATGTCACCATTTGGTTAACATAACCAGGACAACAAAATATAAGAAAACAAATAAACTAGCCGTTTCTCATTGAGCAGTTCGCATCTGATTACTATACGGGAGAGCGCTAACTTCCTATAGCTCCTATGTCGAGTATCGTCTGCGTACACTTACAGTCGAAATTATGTAACTAGAATGATTTCAGGAAGTCCATATGAACCGTGATGATTGATTTCAAATGTGCATGGGGCCCAGTTTACAAGCGTCTGCCTCTTGTGTGGATAAAGAATGACCCAAAGCTCAGGAACTTTATTTTAAGTGCAAGCTGATTCGCCGTTTCAAGTTTACAAAAGTTTCGCTAAATAGAACCTGAGTCGACCGAAAATGGCTGCGGCCGGGCTATGCCTCGATTCAAGGTTTCCCTGGGCGCTTGGCGTTCATCTCGCCCTCCAGGATCGTCGTTCAGGGGCCGGTAATCTCGGTGGTCTCGAATCATGCATCGTCGATACCGTCTACTCGGGAAAAGGACAGGATTGCAGCAATGAGGCGGTGGGCTGATGTTATTATATGAGGCCGCACACCTCACATAGCGAGCCGTCGTTCAATTGTTCCCTGTCACCCGCGATCCGCCCCCCGTCATTCCTTTTCGACACACATCTACCAAGTCTCTCGTTAAAGACAACATTCTTTTCCAACAGCACCATGCTGACCTCGGTTCTGTCGCTCGGCACCGCTTGCCTACTCATGGCCCAAGCCCAGGCTGGACCACTTACCCATCGTGCGGATCCGCCGTCCGTAACTGAGAGCGACGGCATCGTGGAGGCCAAGCTGCCAAGCGGCGACGCTGTCACGGTTTATCTCCACGGAGCCACAGTGACATCATGGAAGGCCAGCGACGGCGACGAGATGATCTTCCTGTCGACCGCATCGGCTCTCGATGGAAGTGCTGCTATCCGCGGCGGCATCCCAGTGGTTTTCCCCAACTTCGGGTCGCCACCCAAGGAAGGCCAGACTTCTCAGCTTCCTTCTCACGGCTTTGCCCGTAACAGTACTTGGACGTTTGATTCGTCCACGCCTCAGGAGGATGGTTCCGG
This sequence comes from Diaporthe aspalathi, assembly GCA_001447215.1. Lineage (NCBI taxonomy): Eukaryota > Fungi > Ascomycota > Sordariomycetes > Diaporthales > Diaporthaceae > Diaporthe > Diaporthe aspalathi. The sequence goes on from LJJS01001101.1 coordinate 21,682, forward strand.
GGTGGCGCTGAAGTTCCTGCTCGACTCGGCTTCTTTGATTGCGGATTACCAGGCGAAATGGCCTTACTCGGCCAAGTTGGCGTACACTGTCAACCTGACCAAGGACAATCTGAACGTCCAATTCAGCTTCGAGAACACAGACAACCAGGCAATTGACTTCCAGTTCCTCCTACACACCTACCTCACCGTCCCCGTAAGTCACACTTCCCACAACTGCCACCAGAGTTCTCCTCTTACTGAAGATCCAACTCAGAACATCAACGCGACCACCGTCTCTGGCTTGCAAGGTTCCACCTACCAGGACAAGACCCAGAACTACACGGTCATCACAGAAACCTCGGACGCGCTTCGCATCACCGGAGAGACGGACCGCATCTACAGCCCGGCCGAGGTGGCGCCCATAGTGCTCAACGATAACGGCAGTCCACGCGTGACGGTCGACCGGAGCGAGACCCTGCCCGACACTACGGTGTGGAACACCTGGGCGACTAAGATCCTTAGCACGAAGGATTTTGCGCCCAAGGACGCGTGGCAGCACTACCTAGCCATCGAGCCGGGTTACGTAGCCAAGTTCAACAGCCTTGAGCCAGGTAGTACCTGGGAAAGTGCTGTAAACTATGTTGCTCACGTCTGATGGGGCCCAAGGGGGTGAGGATATGACGAATTTCATAAGACCTCTTATATAAGCACAAATGTGGAGGTCAACATGCCTGCATGTGTGGAAAATGAGTACTAGCTTACAGTAGTATATATTTAAACCATTCAGTGTTGTACGTATCTAATTCGAAATGGTTGTCACACCAGTGACCAGTGTCCCGGCCGGTCCTCATCGGTGCGGGCATATATATCTTAATGCTGGGAGGCGCCAATTTATGACTAACTTGGTACGTCCGTGGTGTTCCAATTCTTTTGCATGGCCCTCCCGCCCAGTCAACCGGCTGCGGTACGCCTTGAGACTGCAATCTGGCACAGAACTCGACCGATGACTCGGACGAGGTATTCAGGAATCCAAGGGAGCGACGCGTAGAAAGTAATTCGATTTTAGGTGAAGAATCCTTGGGTTATCCCATCGCGTCCACGACATTCTCGATGTTGCTTCGTCGTGTGCTCCACGTGGCCTGAGGTCGGCGATTCCCTCACAATTTCGAATTCGCCCTGCCGAGTTATTAGCTCACTCACTTGAGGGATGTTGTATGTCGGCTTTAATCTTTCCATGTTTCCCTCGCTGAGTGGACCCCCCCCCCCGGCATGATCAAGTAGTTGGTTTCATTCTTAATCCGGGCACACATGTTTCTGTTTTTTCATATAAAAAAAATGAAAACCCAAAGTACAAGCAGCCCCTCCATACAATCGTAAACGCCTAAGGACCAGACTCAGCATTAAATAATAAATATAATGCTAATAATAATATTTTATTAAAAAAGAGATTATTACTAAAAAAGATTATAGTAATAGCCTTATAATAAGGGTAGTCAATACTAGCTTTAAGCCGTGCGAAGACTAAAATTACAGTCCAGCAAAGAGTCACACGGCGAGATTCGAGCTTGTCTCAACTAAAAGAACATTCAATCCCTACCGAGACCTCTATCCTTTTTCCCCCAACACCCAACAGAAACAGCATGGTTAACTAGCACAGTTCCGAACGCCAACGCAGTAGACGACAGTCATGTGCTATAATTGCGATCCTGTTGTCTCTACATACTCTTCCCGCCACCGTTCTGTGAGCCTGTAATCCGAGACCCTCTAAGCCGGAGCAGGACTTCACAGCATGTCACCTAATACTAGTATTGAGTCATTTGCACGATTTAAGAACCGCAGTCTGGGTCAGACTGACATTATTATATCTAGCAATAAGAATAGAGTGATGTCGGAAGCGAACTCAACACGCCAATTGACCAAGGACCGCTGATGTGTCATTATCAACTCCATCACGGAGCAACGCCGCGACAATTCTGTGCGCTCCTCATGTGATGGGAAGCGATACGTCGAATAATGCTTTTTGTAGTTACAATAAAATCCTTGGCAGTCAAAATCACAGAAAGTTACTCGTGATTGCAGACGGATTATGGGCATAGTTGGTTTTCAAATGTTGTGCTTAATCCGGTTGCAAATTGCTTTTTTGTTTTTGAAATAAAGGCTGCCGACGCCAAACCTTGCTCCTGTTATTTACGCCCTGTAGAGTATTTTTGATCTCTTCTCTTTAAGGGTTGTCATTGCGTGAAACTCATTCCCTGAAATGAATGCAGCCGAGTAGTCCTCAGTGGTGTCACCGACGAAAACCTCGCTTCGATACCAGCATTTGGCTCAATCGAATGTGGCTAATCACACCCCAAATCACACATGGCCCTGTGGAATAAATTTCCATGGCCTACTTACGTATCATGTTGAGTAGCACCCAGGCACCCCGAACCCAGTCTAGACTAAAACATCCGACTCTAAAAATAGCCCTCGGTCACCCGCCAGGATCACTAACATGTTGAGACGGATCCTACCGTGAGACTCAGAACTCTGTTCCGGGGCAGCCAATCGGTACTGTACGATTCAGAAGCCTGTACAAGGATTATCGCCTAACTTAAAGTCCAAACTTGACGACCATCCGCCCTCGGCAGCTGGACGACGCTTGCTTGCTTAGTCTTCTGAGGCTCACGGCGAGTGTTATATGTGCGAAGGACCCCCTCACGGCAATAGGAGATGAGGGACTGCCGAAGCAGCTGATTCCTCTGTCCAAACAGGACCTGAGAACCGGCAGATGTTTCTAAATCAAAACGTAGATGCCTACCTAGGTACGGTTCCGGAGACATCGGGAGTTATTTTTGGGCAGGAGTATCTCGTGGAGGATGATAAATTGCAGTCAATAACCTTCCTGCCGATCGCACGTTCCCTGATGGTCAGGCAGGGCGGCCTGAACAGACCAGCCCAACGAGTGCCCGGGCGGGACATGGGACGAATGGGTCAATAAAGGACGCCATTGGTAGTAGCGCGAAAACCAGTATTCATTTCCAGCTCTGGCGAAGTCACAGAGCGGCCTAGACCAATTGGACACAAAAGATGTCCGTGTTGTTTCAGTGACAATAGCACTGAGCCGGTCTTGGCAAAGGCATATCGGCTGTGTGGCCAAGTTAAGCTCCCCGACGCCCAATAGTACTGCTCGTGACTTGCAACGGCTGATGCTGATGCCTTCGCGTGTCGACAGAGGTCGAAGTCTCTTTGCAGGCTTGACAAAGTCCAACACCACAATGTTACCTCATGAACTAAGAGCAGTAGCATGCGCGCCTTATGCCGAACACTATTGCGGTGTCTACATGAGAAACTTTGACAAGCAGCCCACTTAGCTTGAGTCACTCTGAACGGTGGGGTATAATCACGGCGGTTCAATTGGTTACGTTGAACCAGCCATTCGAGAACCATCCTCATGGCGCCGTCGAACAGCCGTGTATAAATACGACCAACAACTCCAAGTTCTGATGCCAGTTAATGTGCTCATTTAATCAGTCAATTCCAAGCCTGTGCTTGCGTGGCGCCTACTCTCGCTCAAAACCGTACACTAGTCAAGCAATCACAATATGATCGCCCTGTCGTGGACCCTCTTCATCGCTGTCGCAGTTGCGATTCCAGCGTCCTTGTTGCCGAGGCAGTCAGCAGACTACGGAACCGTTAATTTGTGAGAAAAAGATGCCCCTTCCACAACCTTGCGAAGCCCATATGACTGACATCTCAAATTCTGTAGCTTCTGGGACGAGGATTGCACTCAGCTCGCCGGAACGGAATTCCCCGAGAACAACTTGGTCCAGCCCGGCCCACCCGGCGCGGCCAGCATGGAATGGGTTCAAGTAACCTGTACCAGCGCTCTCTGCACTCGAAGTGAGTTCTGGATCCAGAGTACCCCGAGCATGGCGGATAATTACGTGACGGCACCTAACATTCAAGCGCCAGATCCAACTCTTTTCGTCTGCCCCGATGCCGACTGTAATCAAGCCGCGACTGTTCGAGTTGGACAGTGTGCTACGTAAGCAACTTCCGAAGCCATTTTCAACTGGCTTGGGAATGGCATTTTTCTTTCCGGAGTCTGTGTCTCGAAAGCTACGGGCACCCTGTGACCTGCTCTTACCCCTTTTCCCTTTTGAAACTTCTCCCTTCTTTCATTGAAAGCTGACTCCAAATGCTGCAGATACCCGACTGGGGTCTGGGCATTCTGGCAACGCGAGTCCGCCACAGCTGGAGTCGGCACGGGAACTGGTACCGGCACACTCCCGGCTCCTGCGCCCGCCCCGGCTCCCGCGGACCCTTTTCCCTTCCCCTTCCCCTTTCCTCCTACCGATGATACGAAAAATCAAGACCCTGATTCCGAAGACGTTGAGTAAATTTTGGACGGGTAGGGGAAAGCTTCGGGATGTGTGGTATTGATGACGTTCTCGAGATGAAACGTTTTCGAACTGAAAGCGTACTTGGTGAGTTGGGAGTATTTTATAATTTCATGGGTGTGGAAAGCATCCATTCTGGTCTATAAGAATGGATGTTGTTTGATTGATAAATCAGAATTGAGAGCCAGCAGTAATACACGTTAACAACTGGCCATTTAAAACGCGTCCTCAGATATCGTTGGCCGAGTCCTTACTATATGGCATTGTTGTGAAGGTTTCAAAGCAATGGTTCTTTTACAAAGTAGAACATCTTATGATGTGAGAACAGGACGAAAATGGTCACTTTCGACAGTAAGGTTTCAAACACCTACGCCGTCCACCACGGGTGGAAGATTGTTCTCTCCGCTCCGCGGTCGTACTATCAAATGAACGATATGGCCGTCCCCGCTTAGAACACTTCAGGGATAAGCACCAAGACTACAAACCGAGTAGCTCTCTGCCCGTCCTTCAGCGGAGTCCAGTAGCTGACGAAGTCCTCGGCGCCGCCAGTGCCGTAAGTGGCCGGCACCAACCGCTCCAAGCTCATGCTCTTACGCAGCGAACGACCATGGCTGGCAGCAGTTGTGTTCGGTGTTGGCTCCGCCCCAGCCCCCAATGCCGTAAGGCCGACCCCGCTAGACTTTCTGGACAGTGAAAGACCCCGGGGCCTCCGCAAGCTGTTCCCGTTGAGTATGAGATCGAGCTTGGCGGTTCTCCCCTCGGCAATGCTGGCCCGAACAGTGGCTTTGAATGACTTGTTGATTGATGGTGAGTTTCCGGCCTCTGAGAGGACTTTGAAAACATTGTGGCCGATGACGTCCGCTAGGCACCTCTGACTGCCGCCATTATTGAGACTGTCCATTATCGCTGAGGAGCAAAACGCGACTGGGAGCTGGGCACGCAGGCTTTTCTTCTCCTGGCCGTTCACGGCCGAGCCCGGCGGAATGTATTCAAGGACAATGAATCGGGAATAAGGAGACAAGACCGCGTGATGGGTCGGGACCGGCGAGGATGGGAAATTGATTGAGCTTCTGTGCTCCATTGGCGTGGTCGGCTCAGACGTCGACAGATCATGGGTACTCTCAGTATCAATCGGAGAGACTGGCGTGTCACCCCGCGAATGGCGTCGGAAGGTCTTGAAGAACTTGTTCCGAGAGGTCTGAGGCGGGTACTTGGCATCTCTGTCGCGAGCCGGCCGACGTTCCTTGCTGAACGCGTTTCGCCATGATCCACGATTCTCGTGTTCGTCAAGGGTTGGAAGTTTGCGGTCCCTCAGCGGAGCCACGTAGCCCAGTAAGCTGGCGACGCTTTCCTGCGACTCGAGTACTTCCGTCACGTCGACCTGGCCACCGAGGTGATAACGGACCTGGCCGTCGAGGCCCAGCAAATGTGCTGTGAATAGCAGGTTCCAGAACACGCGGCCGTCCTTGCGGTAGTTCAGCAACAGCTCCGACCATTCGTGGTTCTTGGAGACAGCATCCCTTATGCGGTCGACGCCGCTTGCCCTAGTCCCGGGCCCCTGAAGGAATCGGCAGTTTCTGTCAACAAGCTCGTCGTGGTTGTACCCGGTGAGGGACGCCAGGCCGTCTGAAACGAAGACGATTGGGCAATCGGCTTGGTAGGAATCAGCGATACAAAAGGAATCACCGAATCCGGAGCAAAACTGGCTGGGCGAGTAGCCTGGTCCGACAGTTTGCAGTCCGAGAGACAGCTGATTCTTGAGGAAATCCGGATATATGTCCTGCGCGAGGCTCCTTTCGATATGCGACTTCGCGTCATCGAATAGGCTCTCTAGCCCGGGAAGAAGCGAGGTAGAAACGTTTTTGATGTCCGTGTTGAGGCTCTTGGAAACGGCCATGGGGAGTCTGATGGGCTGAGAAGCTGTCACGCCGGTGAACTTTATCGAGATGTTGGCCATTATCGAGGAGACCATGCTAATTGTGTTGCTATACTCTTCAACCTTCGTGAGGAAGTCGATGTCCTTGTAGCGGCCGCGAGATTGAGCAAACTGTCTCATGCGGGCCACTGCAGCCGGGTCTTTCAAGACAGAGTTGACTGTCTTCATTGCAAACACGTCGAGGACCGGGAGCTGAGGAGTGAATACATCTTCATATTGCTCCAGGTTAGTCCTGGCATCTGGCTCGCCAAATGTGTTTCCAGTCCAGATACCAGGAGAGAAGAACGGCGAACGAGGGGTACCAAGGTTGTCGTAATCCGTGTATTGTCTCAACGCCAATTCATTGACATGTGACTTGAGTCCGGACTTGGTCTTGAGTCGCCTGGTAAGGGGATCTGGGATCTTCTTCCTGCGCGAGCTCAATTGTGACAACGGTGACGGAGGTGGTGAGAGGGGCCGGGTGGGCTGTTCGGACGACTCATGCTCCATTTTGAACTCCGGAAAAGGCAGAGTGGTCGAAGACGAGTCCCGTCGAAATAGAGTGCCATATAAGTGACGTCCTGCCTCCCCAAAACAAGGGGTTGTGACGCTGTCGTCAGAGCTGTCCGACTTCGTTGCCGCAATCCCCAGTGGATCCGGTGAATTCTGGCGGGGGGAGGGTGTCGTCGCCGCCATTTGTGGTTTTGCCCTGACTGATGTTGTGGGTACACTTAGCATCTGCAAGAAACCCCTGCGAGAATATGCATAATCGCGATGCGCGGGGCCTAGATTATGAACATGGGCTGGGAACAGCGCAGGATTCAGACAATTCCTTCAGGGCTAGGTTGTGCCAGGCTCCGCTAGGACGCCTTGGGCGCTCCGACCAGTCTGAGCCGTGGGGCTTGGCTACGGTCGAGTCCTCGGATATGGCTGCATCTTTGACAAAGGCATGCATCCACCCTCGGCACCATCCATAGCCTACGCCCCCTTCTGGTATAGTAACATCAGCAAGGCCTGATCTTTGACCCTGCGGTGCGAGCTCTCCACGTGGGAAATGCCACAGAGCTGGCCGCTTTCTAGTTTTTGAAGGCCCGTGGTGAGACCACATGTAAAGGGGTAACAAAGAATATGTTCTTGTAGTTGCCCTAATGTAAGTCTGTGCACACCAACTGATGTGTCGGCCACAACTAGTGGAGGACGGTTCCTGGCGCCGGTGCCGAAGCCAAACAGGCCGAAATCCGAATCACGAATCACATAAGGGGCTAACGCTGCCTGTCTTCGTCTAGATAAAAGCATTGACACAGCTAATGCAGAACATCGACGAGGGATGTCACCGATGCAGCCAAGTCGACTTGGTAATAGGTCAGATTATCTTGCCCGAGCGGTCATCATTGTCAGTTCCATCCAGGGGAAATGTTGCATCCGAAGCTATTTGGGTGCGGGCCTCCTCCCGTGGTAGGGGCAGGATTCTGTCCGATATGGTAAACAGCTCGTCAAACGGTCAAAACGTCTCTCTGAGGGGCCATTTGTCGGTGGCATCGCTCCCGTGGCGCCTCTTTGGGCCGAGATCCGCCATTTCCACGCCGTCACGGGCAGCTCGAGGTACCGAGTGTGACGTTTCCCCAGTCGAGGATCCGCTGAGCTCTTCATATGCACTCACACGGTTGGTTCCTACCGCGTGGCCAATGTTTGTTGGCTTGAACTGTCTAGAACCAGGTGTTTTGGACAATTGCCCAGAGACGAACATGCCACCAGTTATAAGAGAGCGTGTCGGTGGCGACGGAGTCGATGCTTCTCGTTCTCCACGAAGCCCTCTTTGCGGCAACAACCGAATAACCATACGTCGTAACATCGACAAGCTGCCAGCAATAATTCCGATTCCACACTCGAACATGGACCAGATGATTACATGGGAGATGTTATCTGTATCAAGATCGTGATGAGTTTTCATTGTCCTCAACTAGTATCCGTGTTTGTAAATGTACTCACATAATTGATCTTTATTGATAGTCCAGTACTTAAGAAATGGGATTCGAATGATCGTTGATACAGATGCACTATGAATCTCATTAGAAAGACCAAGGGAAGGGGGGGGGGAGACAAGTGAAAATGAACGTACCTCGCGCCGAGGGTCAACATCAACCAACTTAATATCTTGGTTCTCCTGTCCATCTGCATATTCCATAGAACCAAGATCGGCAGCCCCGCGCAGGCAAAGTCTGTGAGAATAGAGGTTGCGGTCACCACAAATCCGATGACCAGCACGGCTCCGTAGGCGCAATCTGCTGGCGTGGCTGTGAGATCCCAATTCTTCTCGATGGGGTGGCAAACCGTCAGGCCCCCGATTACGCCCGTCAGGCCAGTCATGATGACAACCACTATGATGACCCACAGCACAATTTTGTGGCTTTTGTTGGCAACGACACGCAGCATCGTCAGGCAGATCGCGCACTTGACGAACATTGTAGATGTGAAGTAAAGACATTCCCATATGAGGAGGTACTGAACACTGTTATTCGCTGAATGAAATGGAGAATATGTATTTGGTAAGTCCCATCTATTTCTTTGTTTCGTACCTTGTGGCCTTCCGAGTACTGCACCATGTTGATTAACACATCGTGGCTTCCTATCCCAATGAAACATGCATATGCGGTTACAACGCACGTAGCCTGGAACGCGAGCGTGCCGACGAGCATGATGGCATCGTCAGCCCCGAAGATCCTTTCTCGAAGACGAATCCAGCATCGCAGCGAAACGGTGAGAAAAGTCAAGGCAGACAGAACAATTGATAAAGCCAGGGTACCTCGCGCAAGGTCATCGGTGGGTGTGAGATAAAGAGACTCCGATTCAAGAAGCATCTTCGGCAATCTGATGGCTGCGGCATGTCATTTTGGGCGGGACGGTCCCATGCAAGAAAAGTGACAACTCGGGTAAAATTACCGTGGATCAAACTGCCGTGAAGAATGAGCAACGAGCACTTCTTATGGCTGCTCCAAGCTAATCTTGCAATATCCTTCGCACCTCTGCGTGGGCCCACCTTGCAATTACCGAGTAAGCTTCTCGCGAGAGGGACCCGTCCACGATACAGGGGCTGGTGTTTCATTGATGATTCTGAAAATCGATAGCTAGGCAAAAGGTTTGCGCCGGAGAGACTACGAATTTGATCATCACGCTCTGTGGCCTCTTTGCCAAACATCTTGTCGCCCTTCTTCACAGGACTTGACATATTGGACCGTGTAAAGCCCCCCTTTCTTTTTCTTCCAGGTTTCGTTAGCGCCCCTTTTCCTGTGTGAACAGCAACAAATACTTTTGCCTGGTCGGTAGCTGAGTCGCGTAATATGGATAGGGGGCCTATCCGAGCTCCGCTTTGACTTTAGCCGTATCGCAGGGCAACAAAACGCACGTCGCTCCTAGTGAGGAGATTGTCCAGAGCCGACGAAGGCGGGTCCGTGACTTACCCCGGACCATGTTGTGAGGCGCACAGGCGGTCGGCATTCATGTAACATTCAAAGTGGGTGAATGCCCGTGGCTTTGGGTCTTCCGGGTTCTTAACGCTGGGTCACGGTACGCATCTGGCCAAGGCAGTAAACATAGATTGGACTTGCCTAGACGGCAGATTCCGATCTCATATTCAAAGCGCAATGGCAGGTGATTTGTCATGTGGTCCAATTATAACAGGATGGTATGCACCTTGGTGTGAGACGCTAGTGTCTGGATGCCGCGAGCGTTATACGGTGATTTTAGTTCTTTTCAATGTTGGGTAAACAGCATTTTAAGTCCTAGCGAGTCTACATTTTAAACTTCAGCTATTTGGACCATCGTACAGGCCGATGGGAATCGCGACACGTGGGCGCCAACACGAAGTGGATCTTTGAGACATTCAATTTCGTTCTGCTAAGGTGGCGGTCATATAGTTGACCATACTTGATGGATGGGTAGCAGATTATTTGTTAAAGGACATATATACTTAACGTGGTTTACCACTTAACGTGGTTTACCATCACTCCGCCAGTATCATCACTCCGCCACTTTT
>LJJS01001111.1:3815-23737 GCA_001447215.1 Diaporthe aspalathi
GAGTAGCTGCTATTGCCGTAGGTGCCGGATCCTCGCTGGTTGTCAGGTTAATATCTGCCGCTTCGGTGGTTGCTAAAGCTTTTGCCGTTACGGAATAAAGGCCGGAATAGCTGCCAGTATCCGCCGCGTAAAGTATAGTTCCGGCGGAAGTTATTGGACGAGAAGTTTCCTTTTCCGGACGTGTATCTGCCTCGGAATAGAGGGCGAGAGTAGCCTTGTCGGCGTTCGTTATTGTAGTAATAATCTGTGTAATATTAGTTATTTGTGCCGTTATTGTATTTTTTGTCTGGCCAGTCCTTTAAAGTATACGTTCCGTTTCCGTACTTCTGGCCGTATTTCTCGTTATATATTTTCTCAGAAACGAATACCTGGTAATTGTGTGGTTGTTATTGAGCTTTCGCCGCCTTCACGCAACTTCGCAGCGTGAAGTACAACTTCTCAACCTTTTTCGGTGCTGTTAATAATGCATAGTGAAACTTTAGGACTCCCTATACTGCCTAAAGCATATTATTACGCAGCATATCTTTACCATGTGACGTGTATCCCATTGCTTAATAGCAAAAACGTATTTCGTTAATCAGGATCTGCAGAACTTCGCCCTGGGACTTATCTGGGTGTTTTTTCTGGTACCCTGTAAATGACATAGTGTTTCAGTTTGTAATGTAGTTTTGGTAGTTGTTATTAGTGTTAAACCGGGCCTTTAGCTTCTGATATGCTATTGCAAAGGTGTTTTTGCAGTTAACAGACTGCATATAGAATATTTTTGCTGGTCCCTTTAGTATGTATAGCAGGGCTGCCTGAAATTGGTTAGGCTACAGCTGCAGGTTTTTATATGCAGTATAAAAAAAGCGAATCTTGTTGTTGAGAATGTTATATAGGTTGCCAGTAAATATCTCGTCCTCATAATAGTACTTGCTTAAGTTAGCTGCTGTACTAGGGCTGAGAGGGTTTAATAGTGTCTTTTTAGGAGGGATAACAGCAAGACGGGAATATGCAAGCTATAGTGCTATAGGGTTAGGAGGTGCTGAGCTTTTGGCACGTAGCGGCAGATCTTCGCCGTTTTTGTTGCCATTGCTGTCGCCGTTATAGTGCCGGAGAGGGTCCCGGATTCGGAAGGGGTCTTGCGGAGGAGGGAGTAGGTTCTGCAGCGGAGGAAGCAAAGGGTGACTGCTGGGGCCGCCGTTGTTGCTCCCACCTCTGTTAATGCTCTTGTCGTTGTCTTCGCTACCGCTGACGGGGTTTTTCTCGTAGCTGCTTCCGGATAAGCGTGTGTCCTTTGCAATATCAGCAAGACGTGGGACGTTTTTTCCAACGTTAACATTAAATACCTGTTCTATTACCGGGTTTCAGCGTTTATTGGCGGTTATTAGAGGCCAATCTGTAGACTTCGTGTTGTTAAGCACGTGGAGGAAATGCTTGGCGTTGGTTTTGCCTGTCCCGGTCCAGATATCTTTACATTGCAAGGTCCTCTTTAAAACCCTGAATATATCTTTGTTAAGGCATCAGAATATTCCGTTGTCTTATCTATTAAAGTCTTTTCAAAATATTTTGCATATAAGGCTAGCATTAGTATCAAGGTACCGTTATAGGCACCTTTAAGCATATATATTAAGACGTATAGTGCTGTCTGCTGGTATAGGAGGGGTGTTGTTGTTAAATGTAGATTTGTCTAGTGTGATAATAACCACTTGTTAAATTAAAGTCCTGTCCATTATATCTTCTTCCGTCAGCTCCCGAAAGGGGCCTTAACCTGCGTTATTTCCGGTGTCAGTTATGTTTATTGTTATCTCCGATGCTCCGCCGGATATAGTGTGAATAAAGGAGAAAGGTATGTGTTTAGGGTAATAAAAGAGGGTAAAGAAAGGGTAAAAAAAGGGTGGTGGAGGAGGTTGACAGGTTGTTTGTTGTTAAAGTGAATGTGTTGTTTGTTGTTAAAAGGTAAAAGGAACAGAGAAGTTAAAGATATACTTTACTGCATATAGTGAAGCAGTTTTTTCTTTTCGGGTCCGTTTGCGTATTCTGACGCAACTAGTAATTGTTAACGAGAAGGCTGTTTTGCTTTATAGAACTTAATATGCCTTTAAGGCGTAATAGACGCGCGTAACGGTCTCTAATTAGAGCGTACTCTTATTAGCAGATTGCACGATGGGTGTTATTGGTGTTGAGGGCAGTACGCAGTAATATGCTACACAATAATATATAATGCCGTTAACACAGCCGATTTTCTTAAAACCGTGGGCCTGTCTCTTTAACCTTGTTAATCTGTGGTCGCCTTTGCAACTACTGATCAGTGTTGGCTAGGTCACGTATTGCAATATGAATGGTGTTTGTTAATGGGTTCTCTATTGGTCTATGAAGTGGAAGGGAGGAAGGCAGCGAAGGCTGCAGAGACCTCCCTTCTGGCTATAAAGGCTATTCTGAATGGTCACGTGGCCCTTTGCCTGCTGTGGGCCTTAGCACCCAGGCGCCGGAAGGCGCCAGGCTGCTATTCCCATAATTTTAAATAAAAAAATAATATTTATTTTAAAACTTTTAATAATTATTTATAAAATAATTTAATATTAAATTAAAAGTTTTTATAGCTTTTATTTTTAAACAAATAAATAAATTAAATAATATTTATATAGCTATATAAACTATAATTAAAATAATTAAATATAGCTACTATTTATAATATAGTTTACTTAAAATAATATAAATATAAAAATATTAAAAATATTATTTTTTTATATTAATTATAATTATAAATTAAAAGCGTATAAAAAACTAATTTTTAATAAAAAAGTATAATTAATTATAAAAAGAGCAATTAAAATTTAAATCTTCTAAAAAAAGCTTTAATAGAAACTGTTTTTTATATAAAAATAAATAATAACTTATATTAATAAAAAGAAGTTAAAAAAACTAACTTTAAAAAGAATAAAGTTTATTTATTTTGCAAAAATATTAAAATTAAATAATTTAATAATAAACTTAATTATAAAGAAATAAATTATTTAAAATCAAAAAAACTTTTATTATTTAAAAAAAAATATAAATTTATTTAATCTTTTATATATTACATTTAAAATTAATATTAGCTAATATATAGCTAAACATATAAATTAAATTTAAAAATATATAATATTAATATAAAATATTTAATTAAATAGAAAGGCTATAATAATAGAAATAATATATAAAAACTTATTAAAGATTTAATAAACTATTAGCAAATATTATAAAAATATTAAGCATCTTAGCTAATTATAAAAAGATTTATATTAAAATCTTTTATTACAAAACCTTAGTTTATAACACTAAAAGCCCTACTTTTTTAAAAAGTAATAGCAAATTTAAAAGCTTTAGCTATAAAACAATTAATTTTTGCTTTTCTAATTTAGTTTATAACCTTTAGTTTATTTAAAAATTAAAAATTATAATAAATTATTTTTTAATTTTAAAATATAATATCCTAATATTATTATTTTATATAGTTTAAATAAGCTAAATATTTATTTAACTTCTGCTAACAACTTAATGATAATTTTTAAATAACCTAAAGCTACTTTTAAGCCAACATTAGCTTCCTTTCTGCCACTTTCTCTTTTCTCTTAATACGCCTCTTTTTTTAATAAAATATTACATTAAAAAAGAATTAAAAAAAATAAACTAAAATTTAAAAACAAACTTAACTTATTATAAAAATTAAACTTAATAAATATATATAATATAATAAAACTAGCTTTTAACTATTTTATATAACTATTTATAATTATAACAAAAAAAGCAAAATATAGTTTTAAATTTTATCCTTTTAATTAATAATATAAGTATATAATACCATTTTATTTTATATATTAAACAAAATTTAAAAATATAATTTAATATATTATTAAACAATTAGAATTAAAAAATTAAAATGTAAATATAAAAGTAAAAATAAAACCACTTATTAAACAAATCTTTAAAATAAACTTTTTTTAAAAAAAAATAATATTGCAATTATAACAAAAATAAAACCAACAGTTAATTCTAAAGCAAAATAACTCTACTCAGCCAGCCTAACAAACTAAACAAAAAGGTATAAAATCCTTTTATAATTATATAACTATTAATTACTTAAAGGGATTACTAAATTATTAAGTTTTAGTAAATAAGCCAATAAGCCAAATAAATTATAGCTAAATTACTTAAATTAGTAATAATCTTTAATAAGCTAAATAAGCTAAATAAGCTAAATAAGCTAAATAAGCTAAATAAGCTAAATAAGCTAAATAAGCTAAATAAGCTAAATAAGCTAAATAAGCTAACATATTATAAGCTAAAGGGATAAATAGCTTTTTAGCAGTTAATTTAAATATTTACTTACAAATAGTTTTTACCAGCTAGTAATTATTATTAATCTGCATTATTACTTAATTACTACTGCCTTATTATATATTTTAAAAATAAACCCCGATTAGCAAATTTAAAGGACCCAAGGAACCTTAATTATTATATGTTATTATAATTTAATTAATATAATTATAATTAAACAAAAAGCTATAATTAACTAAAGGCAAATATAAAAACTATAAACGGTTACATCGGTATTAAAAGCTTGTTTTAAAAGTGCTTAAAGGTATTATAAAAAAGTTATTAAAAGTTTTTTTTTTAAAGAAAAGGTTATTAAAAACTTAAAAAAAAAGTTTTATTAATTATAAGCAATTATAGTGCTGTTGCCTGCTGAAAGGCTTTATTAAAAAGAAGGAAGGTTAATAATTAAAAGCAGCTGCGCTACTACTTATAAAAGCGTTATTAGTTAATTTAATAAAGTTTTTAAATGCTTTTTTCAGCAGTTTTATTTTTAAATTACACTTATTAAAAGGGTTTTAATTTAATAATTAGCAATTAATATAATTAATATTAATTAGAAAGTTAAGCATTATATTATTACTATAGGCTGATTTAAAGTTATTATAATTGCCTTTTTTAATGTTGCTATTAAAAGCAATTATTACGTTATTAATATAACTAGGGGTTAAGTATTATTATTATAGTCTAGTTTTAACATTTAATTAAGCAAGTCTCCCTAGCAGCTTTTTATTATTATTAGTATAAATTTTTTTAACAAATTTATTATTCAAGCAAACAGGCTTTTAAAAAAAGGGTTTATTTTTTTAAAACTTAGCTAATTTATATTGAAAGCTATTTAAATACTAATTAATGTTAATTTAACTTTTTTATATAAATTAAAAGTTTTATAATTAAATAAAAAAGTTAAATAAATATATTTTTTATTATTCCTTCTTAAAAGTTGCAGCTACCGCTATAGCTTTTAAAAATATAAGCTATAAGTTTAGTTTAGTGCTTATATAAAAAGGTTATATGCCGCCCTACTTACCGCTAGCACTAGCGCTGAGGCTACGGCGCCAGAGGCGCCAGGCTGCTATTCCCACAATTTTATTATATAACTTTTTGCTAAAGTTTTTTATATAGCTTAAAACTAATTTTAATTAGCTTTATTATGAAGCTATTATTATTTTTTTAATAATTTGTTTTTTAAATTTATTATTATTAATATTATATTTATTATTAAATGTTAGGTTTTTAAGCGTTTATAACTGTATAAAGGGATTGCTTATATTTTTTTTTAAAAAAAAAGATGTGTTTAGATTAAAAACAGAACCAACTAGATAGCGACACTCTTTTGAGTACACCAACGCGTTCAGTGGGTAAGAGGATGACGAGTCACAGCTGAAGGGTCTCCCATCACTGGCATTAACTTGCGTTGGCAACTAAACGTCAATCTCATGCAAAATGTAGCAGTGCGCTTCACGGAAATATCAGGCTTAAGCAGAGGGGTCAACGTCTCGCCATCAGGCCCCCAGCCCTGGACTTTGAGAAGCGGGCATCGATAATGATGTACTAGATAGCTCAAGTTGTCTCAGTGTACTATTGAAGAAAAATCACAAAGGACTTCCAAGAAGAAGGTCGTTTCATGAGGCTAACACACGCAAGCAAGATCTGAGACCGGACTTCGTTTTCCACACATCCACCCAACCTCGAAACTTCGCGCCATCAGATTCATATTACCCGACTCCATTTTACTTCGGTAAGTTTCATTAATATCCCACGTATTAAGAAAACGCAAGACCGGAATGATACGAATATAATAAACAGCTCTCCTGTGAAAAGCTGCTTTACAACCATTCCAAGCAATGAACGGCTTCTTTTTAGAACAACTGAACAAAACCTCGTCCAGGCAGCAAGCTTATCAAACTTTGAATCAATGTCATTCTTAATTGTATTCGATCACGAACAATTGTAATGTTGCACTCACGAATGTTCTGCCAAAGAGGCAGCCATGCAGCCACCATATGCTTTCGCCGATTGCTACCTCACAGAATCCGAAATGGGGCTCCGCAAAATGTGTTGGGTGAATATGTACAGAATTCTGCTTAATTCTGTTGCTCTTCTCGCTTCTAGTTCTTGCTCTCTTTACTTGGTGAATAATTTGGATTGTATTGTGAAGAGGTTTGGTCGTTTACCTACTTAAGTAGGTAGTAAATCCTGTTCCGTTTCTCTCGCGCTCTGACTGCCGGGACGGGGAGTCTTGGCCAGTGGTGTTGGGTTCAGATTTCCACACTGTGGGACCCTTCACGTTAATCCATTTCGCGCCTGCATAACTCAGCCATCTCCAACGCAAATCGACGTGCCACACAAAATCGGATCGCAAATGATAAGTTGTCGTCCGTGTCTTCCATGGTTCTAGGCACCTCAGTTCCGGGCCATTAGCCTTCTTCCATGTTCGTGTGAATTATCTCATTCCGAAATATTTCCCAGGTAGCAAGCCCAACACATGATGGCGGCCCGGGAAGACTCTGACAACCTTGCATGGGACCGTAGCGACGAACTCTGGGAGGAGACACTTGAGCACGTCCGGTTGTCATCTCAATGTCGAAAAATCGAATCTTTCGTCGAAAAGAAATATGGAAAACCTGCGACACTGGGGGGCCCGCTGATTATCGGGGGTTTCAACGTGCTATATCCCATCCGGCTCGAAGGCTCCTCCGAGCCTGTTCTCGTCCGCCTACCGTGCCCTAACCAGGCCGTTTTCCCCGAGGAGAAGACAGCTGCAGAAGCCGCGACAGCAACGTACATCGCCCGACATACTCAGGTCCCGGTTCCCACTGTCTTCCACCATGGTGTTGACTCTGATATCGGGCCTTTCATGATTATCCAAGATCTCGAGTCCCGGCGAGGGATGGGTTAAGTGCTGGAGGCCCCGCGCGAGGATCCCAACGAGACAGATATTCTGGATCCGGAAATACCTGAGAGTAAACTCAAGGCCATGTGCGTCAAAATGACACGGTGCGTGCTACAGCTCGCACAACCTACCTTCCCCCGCATAGGAGCTCTCGCTCAGACGGGTCCCGAGTCTCACTGCATGATGGGGCGACCCATCACGTTGAACATGAGCAACATGTTCCAGCTTTCCAACATCCCCAAATCAGTTTTCTCAGCCGAAGGCACCACTTACCAAACGGCTGATGCGTGGTACACGGCCCTAGCCGAGATGCAAATAGCGACACTCCTTTTCCAGCACAACGACATGGTGTCATCGGAGGACGACTGCAGGACCAAATACGTGGCTCGCCAGCTGTTCCGCAGGCTGGCCAGGCAAGGCCGGCTGGCGACGTTCGGGTTCGCCGAGGACGACTGGTCTGCCCGGTCCCAGCACACTCGGGCGACGCTGCCGATGGCGGACGGCTCACGCTCCTTCCGTCTCTGGGCCGATGACTTCCGGCCGGCGAACATCCTCGTTGACGGGAATGACGACATCATCGGAGCCATCGATTGGGAATTCGCCTACGTGGGGCCGACACAGTTTGTCTTGGGCGCCCCTTGGTGGCTTCTCTTGGACGTGCCTGAGATGTGGGATAATGGTATCGACGATTGGGCCAGGGTCTACGAGAGGCGTCTGAAAACATGGCTCTCGGCAATGGAAGAGGCAAAGCATGAAATGAGCCTCGGTCCTTTTCTGCTCTCGGCGTATATGCGAGAGAGCTGGGAGACGGGACGCTTCTGGCTCGACTACGCTGCTAGAAAGAGCTGGGCGTTCAACACTATCTACTGGAAATACCTGGATGAAAGGTTCTTTGGTGAGCGGGAGAGGGATATCCCCAGGCAAGATCTATGGCGGACGAGGGTGCATCTTCTCAGTGACGAGGAGCGGGCGGCGATGGAGCCCCTGGTACAAATCAAGATGGCGGAATCGAAGGAGCGATGTTTGGTCGAGTGGAACGATGAGGAGGCAAGGCGACACTTGTCTTCCTTTTTGTTCGACTAGAAAAACTAGGAAGAATCAGGGAGAGTGAACACAGCCGGTCGACGCAGTTTAAAAATGTATTAGAACCAAAACTAAGGCTTCTGCCGAATGATTCGAAGGTGTGGCAATGGGGCTCCTTTTCTGAACATATGTCTCAGAGTGCCAGTCTATCATACTGTAATAAGACATTCCGTCTTGGAATAGGTCTGATAGCATCCTCATAAACTAGTCTATGGGGACGCCTCTTTCTACATATGAGGGCTCTCCAATAAAGAGTTCTCTTTTCAGTATGGGTACCTCTCTGAATTGAGCGTCCTTTAGGTCGGAGAGTCTCTCTAGATAGAGCCGTCGTCCTTGTGAGAATTATTGCTTCCAATTTAGACCTTTTCTCGGCTGATTGCCCTCTGGTCTTTCACCTCTTTCGGTCTGACGGGGTGACTGAAAAGGGGCCCGGGAGAAGAGAACGTACCCTTCCTGCCTGCAGACCCTATCAACAGGAATCCGTTCGCTAAGTGTTGGTCCGCTTCTTAACAGAATCCCAGAAGATTGTGTGCAATCAAAAGACGGTTCTTCTGAAGACAGAAGTGGCCTTCCTGATTAATTGGTCAGGCGCGACATAGGGGTGTTCCCCAGCGAGAGAACCAATGCTGTCAGGAATTGAAGAAGAGCAACGGCGTGTTAATATATATGTTTATTTCAATTATGCACGAAGCTGCAGAGACCATCCGTACAGACCTCCGCCTCCCGTCATGGGTGGTACATCGTCGTAAACTTGACCAGGCGTCGCCGCCCGCCGTCTCCGGAGCCTGTGAGGCTGTTTTCCGCATGCACACATTAAGGCATGGGTGAGGCACCAAAGGGGTCCCGGTGGTGAGATGCCTCAGGATCTAGTCCATACGCAGTTACACCAACCATCCTAGGCCTCTCCTGTCCCGGAGCCAAACCCAGAAAAAACCTCAAGCACTTGAGCACACCTGCGCCATTTGAAAGCCCTTCGTCCCCGATCTAAAACGAAAACCGCCCAGAACGGCTCAAGCGCAGCAGCCGAGCCAACGCCGTCCCATCAGTTGCCGCCCGCCCTACATTATCCCAGACAGCCCAGTCCCGGGACGGAGTCGAGCTCACTAACTAGCTAGACTACTAAAACAGCGCCGTTGGGAAAAGGGGAGGGGGGTGGGGAGCAAGGGGCGCCATCATCGGGCCGGGCGAACAAGCAAAAGATGGGGCGAGAAGAAGACCGCAAAAAGAAATATATCAGATGATCCGCGGAATTTAAGATGGCAGCAGTTTGCTCGCGTGAGAACAGGCACACCTAACCCCCACAGAGTAGGGGGCGGCGGCCTGGAGTCGCTCGACAGAGAGCCACGCTCAAACCATGTGCTGGCTGGCTGGCTCGCGTGCCAGATAGATACTTGCCTAAATATTCACCACACCAGGGCGTTGGGAAACAGACAAGCCCAAAGCAGAAAAGAACCCTGCCGAGATCGCCGGGGCGCTCGTCGATATCATTGACAGAAAGGGGCGCGCCCTAGCCCGCCCGCACTACGGTCTCAGTCAACTGCACGTAGACTACTTACACACGACGTTTCTTCGGGTAAACGTTTGGACGACGACGTCGTGCAGCGGCTGGTGCGGGTCTAGAACAGGCCACGAAAAGCGGGCCGCCGGGAGTTCAGTTGACAGACAACCCGACCGCGCCTGTTGATGGGCGGATGATGATGACCTTGGTCAGGCCACTTGTCCTACGTAGATACATACTGGGCAACACCAACACCCCGACCGTCGGTGGGACTCCCAACGGGCGCTCACTCTTTCCCCTCTACTATGTATAGGTCGATTGTCTCCTGCATGTAGCCCAGAGAGCGAGAGGGTCCTGCCAATTCCGCAGTCTCGAGTACACGTGTAGGCTACTCGGACACCCGACGGCCAAGCTTTCGAGGGAACTAGGACGAGCCCGCTCTCCTAATTAATCGCGAGATCATCTCATGTGCCCTTCGCGACCCCGGGTGAGCAAGAGCGGGCGCGCGATGCAACAGTCTGTTTCTTATTATTTTCTGTCCCCTTGAGAGCCGCAGCAAGCACCAGCACTAAAAAGCGCAGAATCCAGCTAGAGGCCGAAGAGCGCTTCCGGGGCTCCTTTGTGGCCAATGGAGTGGCCGGCCGTGGGACCGGTTGGGTCAGAACCAGATGGCACTGCATGCAAGCTGGTGACCATGCAGGCCATGGAACGGTGGAGGGAGGGGGAGGGAGCTGTAAGTGTTGGCTGCACCATCATCTTCAAGTTCCCACAGGCACTCCTGGCCTGCGCCATTTTACCAGAGGTCGTCAAATGTTGCCGTGCACCCCCCACGTTTTGGGGGGACATATGGCCCACACTCCAGCTGGGCAGACGGGGCTGCCACCAAAGGATCTGTAAATCGGAATCCCTCGCCAGGGCAACAGATGGGGGCCCCCGTCTGCCGACCCGCCCGCAAGCCAGGCCCCCAACTTGCAACAGAGGAAAAAGCTGACTTGACTTCTGCCTCGGCTCCCAGCTCACTTGCGTCTTTTGACGTAGGGCTGCAGGAGGAACGGAACACACATCGGCCGACTCACGAAAACACCTTCACCGCTCGTAGGGAACAGGCAAGACAAGGGCGAACACCGTCAGAAAAAAAGCCCGTTTCTGGTAGTAAGAGTCGGCAGCATTCACCGCCATCGCAAGTGTCTTACCTGTTGTGAGAGGCGCCGTTGTTAAACCCTGGCGAGAACTTGACCAGGGGAGCCCGTGCTGCCAGCCCACGTCGTGCTATGTAGGGCCCCTGCAATATCAAGCCGAGGACGCTTTTTGGGTGCTTACTGTCTCCGCGGGATATGTATGAGACCAAGGAGCCCATAGGTCATGCGTCCGCAGCCTCGGGACAAAATGCCGCGTCAGATTCTTCATCAAATCTGTTGTGCCAGGTTGATAGGGACCTGTTTCGAAAGCCATCATCTGGCAAGACGTCGGAATCTTGCAATGAGAAAGCCAGGGGTGGCATGGGGCCGGTTGCTAGCAGAGGTGTGCCGTGGAACTGCCCTCGGGTTGTTAGCGTCCAACTCCTCGAGACTACCGTGTCCACTGATGATGGATCGAAGGAGGGGCACGATCTCAGTTGGCGGGGAAGGAGGGGCAGAGGGGGGGGGGCAGCCGGCCACTTCGTCGTCGCGAATGTGCATCCATCCCCTGGACGGTGCAGATTCTCAGGCAACGAGCCAGCCAACCTGCCAACTCAGCTGCTTCTTTGTGACGGCCTCAGGGATGCCGTTCGTTCCTGACGCATCCCGGGGGGGGCTGAAGCAACTTTGGCGGACGCAGCAGAACGAAAACAGCTTCGACCACCGACAGGTTGCCGCATCGCGCACAGGAAGTCGGTGCGGATGATTCGCCCCAGTGCGGCGGATCGATGATCTAAGGAGAGCTCCCGAGCCTGACTGGTGGGAGCTCCCACCCACACTGCCAGACTGCTGGCCACTTGGCAGGTGACTAGGACAGATCGGCTCATGGCCGACGCCAGAACAAGCGAATGAGAGCCCACAACGAGCTTAGTCCGGCCCGGTTGATCAGCCGGCAGCGCGTGGAAGCACTGGGCCCCGTGGGCGGGTTACCCCAGCACAGGAAGTGGAAAAAAGCAAATCGCCCCAGACAAACGGGCGTCTCGTGGCCATTCTCAGGCGTCGGAATTGGCGCTCAAACCGCCGGGCTTTGCCGTTGAAACATGGTTCAAATGTACCGAGCCAACGACAAAGTATCATATCTGCACCCGGTATATAGCTCGCTAAAGTGAGGTATATCGTCCGTCGATGAATGATATAGGCAAAGTTGTAGTTTGATAAGTCTTATTTGCCAAGACTGACTGATCGAGCCAAAGAGGATGGTTCAAAGATCCGAGTCTGTCCGTTGGTATACGTGGGTGTGTGCCTGTGCCTGCGCCTGCGCCTGTTGCATGTGTCTGGGCAGTAACCATAGGCGCCGCCGTGAGCCTCATCACATCCTAGGAAGGAGTGCGGGGCAGATGGGCACGCGAGCCCTCCCTGAGAAGGCCCTGGTGGATGGCTGACTTGAAAAAAAAGCGCCGTGTGTGCTCACTCAGTCAATCAATGCTGTGGGACGGCCATCAGGAGTACCTGCGTTGCTGTGGCCGACATGAGAGGCCGCAGATGATCCGGAGCAGTGTCGTGGAACCAACCAACAAGAGGACGAACGAGACATTGTTGGTGCTTGTATGTAACGAACCAGACTTGGTGTTCCCTCCACCCCACACTTACACACACCCCCCCTCTCTCATGAAGGGTGTGATTTATGCCACAGTCCGTGCAGAGGCAAGACGCAGGATGCAAGGCCGAAGCACTCCAGAGTGACAAACCTGCAGCTGCCTCTGCGTGAATGCCTAGCCGGCCTTGTTGACTCGTTGATGCCGCCTTGGGGAGGGCGAGGACGAGGACGTGGGCGGCCCAGCGTCGACGGGTATTGGGTGCCTTCGCTGGATGGTCTGGCTTACAACTCTGGCCAGTGGCCGCAACGTGAGCCTTGGATGATACGGAGACTCTTCCGACTGGTGCACCTGACAAGCAGACAAGGTCCATGACGGTTCTAGAGCCTGCAACACGGAATACCTCCGGCTTATGGGAAGTCGAGATATCCCCATGGGTTCTGCAGGCAGGCAGGCAAGAAGGCAGACTGGAAGGGCTGGGGCCACTTGCAGGGCTGGACATCCGGAGGGTCATTTCTCTCGCCAATCTTGTTGTGTGGTCGCATTCGTCCGATGTCGTGTTTCGCCGGTTTGACTTTGTCAGGCTCAGGTTCAGGCTCCCAGACTGAAAGGCTGAAAGTCTTCAGCCAGCCATGCCGCCGGCAGGTCCCCTGTGAGGGAGGGTATAGGGGAAGGGAATGGTCGACATGAACTGGCGAATCCGAGGTACAACGGAGAACCGCCAGGAGAGGTGGTGGTCACCAACAATTCGAAGTACCTCCTGCTAATGGTCAGGCGAGCCGAGGCGAGTCAAGAGCTTGACCCTGTCTGCTCCTTCCCAGGAGATAGGAAACCCAGGCATGAGCGTGAACATGGGAAAGAGCAGAGAAAGCCCCATCAGCGATCGCATCGGAATGAAGAGAGCCAGCCTTGGAAGGAAGCAAGTCAACCCCCCAGCCTGACTGCTACTTCTCATCTCACTTCATTCCAGACAGGCAGGCAGACAGGCTGATAGTCCTCTGCATCTCGCCAACACGTGGGCTGCGTTTTCTGGACGCGAACCATATGCAACCTCACCACATTGGCAAGGCCCGTTATCGCGTCCATCGTCACCACAAGTGACGAATGCCCTTTTCTTTTGCCTGGCTTTCCCCTCCTCTGCCGGCCGACCACTGCCAGAACGAGGCCGATCTGCTTGCCGCTGCCGCTTGTTGGCCCACACCGGGACCCTGATATATTGTCAGCTTCGTCATATCACGCCAACTGCTGACCTCTGGAGTCTGTGGTCTGGAATCTTGGACTTGATGCCCGAGAACGACCAAGACCAACGCTGTGCCTGCACCGGATGACTTGACAATTTGACAAGGAGCCCGCTCGACAGTGCGAATTCCGCCCTAGTCCTTCACCTGGATCTGTCTCAAGTCTGGTCTCTGCCCTTATTAATCTGAATTAATTGTCCATTACCAAGGGGCAAGCAAGGGCTTTGTTGTTCTTGTTATTATCAACTGCGCTAGCATTGGCATTGGCATCGACATTCTCATTCTCCCAAGAAATTACCCGAGACTGAAACGATCTTGGTCAGCCCACAAGCAGCAGGCTGACAGACCAGACGGGCAGACGGGCAGACGGGCAGTGCAGTCCGTCTCTGGATCGCGGAAGGCGAGGCAGACAGCAGACCGCAGACCGCAGACATCTCAGACACGGACTGACGGATTGCGAAGCTCTCCCGTCGTCCCTATTTTTTCCTCTTACACACCGCCAGACCCGCACTGCGGATTACCTCACCCGCGCACCTCAACCGACACCTGCTGCTGTCTTTATGAGACTTGCCCAGGGTCTTGGACGTTACAGGCATTCAGTTGCTGTGCCATCCGAGCCTCTGTTTATGTTACCCACTCTCGCCGTGCTCGTTTCCTCTCGACGTCCCTCCCTGTTCAGCCGGTCCTCGCCAAACCCGCCACTCCTGGATCCTGGCTGCTCTCCCGAGCCTCGAGCCTCGGCCTTTGCTGGACACACACAGTATAGTAACATTCGATTCAACCCCTCAAAGCAAAAGCAAGAAGGCAACCTGTACTGCCATATTGCCCGCCATTGCCGGGGGCCTGATCAACGACCTTAGAGACAGCCTAAGAGAGGCCATCTACTCGTCCCACCTACCTATCCGTCGCCCCTGCTTTGGCTGGCAAGAGCTGAGGTAATATCGCCACCGCCGACGGCGCCGTAAGCCACCAGCATCTTCAACAGCCAGCCAATCCAAGGGACCGCTGTGTGGGCGAGTCGGACATCGCCATAAACTGGACGCACCTCCACAGGCCGACCGGGTATCTCTCAACCGTACATTGGATGTTTTTGCCCCCATCCAAGGGCGTCGCAACCAGGGGGTCACAACCAGGGAGCCCCTCTTCTGGACGAAGTCGCCTGTTCTGAGCCCTTCTTCCCATACTGAAGCGAGCCCGCTTCAACCATATCTTACGACTCGTCAGACTTCCGAGGGTTCCCAATCTGCAAGCCCGCTTTGACAGGCCCATCAAGCAACTCAATCCTGATTCCGCCCGCCACCTTGGAACTTTGTGTCTGCGTGAAGAGTCCCTCGCCTCTGCAGCAAACTGACTTGAGCCTCTTGCTTGCTTGGACAACCCTGGAAACACACCTCATAACATACTGCCAAGTTCTCTTCTGTCTCCCGGCCTCACACCCGCACTGAACGGAAGTCATTACGACAAGCCCGACTCTGGCGGCCAGGGACAGGACCGTCCGTCAAGGAAACCGGTAGAACGAGACAGGGGCAGTCGGCTGGCTTACTGCTGCTGCCTTGGCCGCGCTCCTAGTCTTACTCCTGCTCTGCTCAAGCCACAGCCCGTCGCGGACAGCACGTCATCAACCCGCGTCCAAGGAATTGCTGGTGGCCCAAAAGAGGACGGCTCCAGCCTCCAAAGGGTCTGGATTCTGGACTCTGGGATCGTGGATCTACACACGCCGCAGCCTGTGTGATTCCTGGGACAGAGCTTTGACGGGACGCCATCGCCGCTCCCGCTCTCGATCTCGTTGGGTGCCCCCTGACTGGCTCACTAGCAGCGATTACCCCTTGGCTCGACACTGATTGGATCCCGTCGTCTCCCACCCTCCCACTAACAACATCCGCGCCTTGACTTCCTCTGTCCAGAGAGGCACACTGGCCCGTTGGGATCCACTCTTTTCAGGTCCAAGGCTACATGTACCAGCTTTGACTGGTTTGGGTGTCTGTCCCTGCCGCCCACCCACCACCGATCATCCGCTATCTCGACCCCTGCCTCCTGCCTCCTGCCTCTTGCCTTGACCCCGACTCTCTTCGCTCCTCGCTTCTGCCCGCGCCTTGCTGACACCATCCGACGTTCCCCCCCCAGCTGCCCAGCTGGCCCGGCCCTTCCTTTCTTCGTCGACCAGCCCTCCTGGACCTTGGAAGGGTGATCTCATCCGGCCCTTCGTTCCCTCACAACTCCCCTAACCTACCATCCAAACTTGCACACTTCCTGCCTTGACCACCCTCGGCCAGCCCTGAAAAGCCTCAGGGGACCACTTCAGCTCCTGGCTGTCCCCTTCCTTCTTTCGCCCCCTTAGCAGGCCTTTTATTGCGCATTTACCTGGTGTCTTTTAAATTTCTTGTTTCTCGAAATTCCATTTTGTCCTTGGACGTGCTGCCCACATTCCTGGCCATCTGGAAACCCCTCTCATCGCATGCGCGCTTAACTCGGCTAAGCGTCATTGTCACACGATCCCGATCCCTTGGCCGCTCCCTTTCCAGCTAAACCACGTGTCAGCCATCGCTTTACCGATAACTTGGACCGGGACGGCCTACCCAACTAATACAAGTGGTGCAGCTCCCCCCTCGCTGGCCACCGCATTACTCCCCCACCAGGTTTCCTGCTGGATACCCAGACATATCTTCGGCTGCTGTCTGTTGGCAGCCGCCCTCCTGCAATTACAACGGCTAGCATTTGTCTGCCCTTATTCCACTCAACATGAACGCACCTTTACCGCCGGATCCATATCGGGCTCTTGGCGTTGATACATCCGCAGATGCCAGTGCCATCAAGACAGCATACAAGAAGCTGGTACTGAAATGCCATCCGGACAAATTCCCGGACCCAACACTCAAGGCTCAGAAACAAGAGGAGTTCCACAGAGTGCAGCAGGCTTGGGAGATCCTCGGTGACGAGGACAAGAGGCGCGACTATGACGATGAGGTCAAAGTCAAGAAGCTGAGAGAAGAGCTCGCCAAGAGGGGCGGTGTCACCAGCTCGGGTACGGCAGCCCATGGTCGCTACGTCAATGTCAACATCCGCACCGCGGAGCCACCACCCGGATGGTCTCCGTCGAAACACTCGACCTCAAAATCCAGCCCTTACAAGCCCTACTCGAAGGAATTCTCGCAGTCCTGGGAAAGTGAGATCCCATCGCGGTCAAGAGCCTACCACGACGAGGAGCGCCGAGCCCGCCGCACCGCGAGTTACGAGAAGCCGAAGGCCCGCGACGATTCCCGAGAGCGTAGGGTCAGGCCAGAAGACCGAGAACGTCTGGATAAGCGGAGGGAGAAGGAGCAACGTGATGAGGAGGCGGCGCGCAAAGAGGTCAAACGACAACTCAAACTGACCAGAGAAAGAGAGGCAGCGGCACTCAAAGAGAGGGAACGGGAACGGGAACGGGAACGAGAGCGCGAACGAGAGCGTAAAGACCGCAAGGCACGCGAGGAAGCTGCGAGGTTGAAGGAGGCCAAAAAGATGCGAGAGCGAGAGCGCGAAAGGGATCGCGACTCGCGTCGGAAGCAAGAAGCTGAGGAGAAACGGGCCAAGTCGAAACCATACCTCGAGCACTCAGGCTACAGTGAGGATGACGATGACGTCCGGAGAAGTCGAGCCAAGAAGTCATCGTCGCCGAAGAAGCAGTCGGGCAGCCCGAGTCGAGACAACCCGACCACCAAGCAACGGGACCGATCAAATCCTCGCGAGAGCGCACCTGGCGAAGACATCAAGTACCGCGAGACGATGGCCTTTGCGGCTTCATATATACGGAGCAAGGCTAGCAAGGCCAGCAAGATCTTGCCGAGGCACACTGCAGAGGTCCCCCCATCGTACTCGGCCGCCTACCCAGACCCGAACGAAAAGTTTACACCGAAGCGGCGCGCGTCTGGCGATGGGAAGCACGCCAAGGACGAGCCTATCATCGTTGACGCGGCCGATGCTGACACAGTCAACCCCGATGTGATTCCACCGTCATCGACTACCCACCAGGCACCGCCGCGGCTGCAGAAGTCACATACTATGCCTCCTGGCTACGTGCCTCAGACTCAGACCGCAGCCCCTATGCAGCCTCGGGTGCCCTTGAGCCGAGCATATACGATGCAGCCGGAACATGAGTACAGCAGACCAACCGAGAGGCATAGGTCGGCCAGGAGACGGATGTCCTTTGACGAGGAGGAGGACTACTACCAGGCCCCCGTCCAGACAACATACCAAGTCAGTAGCAGAGACAGGGGCATACCCAGGGTCGTCGACAAGTACAGCAAGGACCTCTATGGGCAAGCACCGGGAACGACTTTTGCGAAGGTCAAGACTTCCCCAGCATACGGGTCTGAGCACGTGCAGACCTCGAGACGGTACGAGCCGGATGATGTGATGACCTCGGATTACAACCACATGCAGCCTTCGTACGACTACAGAACAGCGGCAGTTCGCTAGCCGCTGGCCGCTGGCCGCTGGCCCGCCGTCAGGGTCTGTCGGAGTGTTGGATCTGAGTCCTTAGCAAAAGGTTCCACTTCCTTCGACATTCGAGCGAGCGACTCGGAAAGGCACGTCAGTTACTCCGTTTGAGTGAATTTGTGGTGAGGAGAGACAAGTTGGTTTTTCATGCAGACTTTTCTACCATATATGGGCCATCTTTGATTTTCTTTCTTTTTCTTCTTGTGGCGTTTATAAGGTCACCCAGGGCGGGATTCTGGCCTTTTTTCTATATCTTGTCGTCATGTGTGATTTTACGGCGTTCGAGGATCCATTCTCTTCTCGGGACTTTACTCACTGGACATGAACGAGAGGTTTCATGAAGATGACAGAGGCAGTATCGAACCACGTGTGTTAACGACAATCATTTTGGGAAAGATGGAGCTGAGTTGGGCTGGTTCTGGCTTCGACGTGGGCGTGGGTGCATTTTGCGACTACGCAGCCAGCCTCAGAAGGACGAGGTGACGAGACCAATGGTTTCCGATTGAGGGACGGCCATCATCTTATGGTCTGGAGGAGTGTGTGGACGCCGAATGAGTGGGTCTATTGCCAGCACTTCATGGACACAGAAGGCGCAAACAGACTGCCCTGAAAAGGGTTCCTAAGCACTCCGGAGTCACACCTCGCAGCCTCGTCCTCCAGCCTCGTCCTCCTGCCGGCTCTGCACCTCGTCAACAGCACCCCCATGTCTGCAGGCGAAGTTCAACGCCAGCTCAGCTCAAGCTCCTCAGAGCGGGAACTGAGGTCCATTACTACATTACCACCACCAACTACATGCATAGCCGTAAGGAGATCCGGAATTAACGATGATGACGTTCGACACACATATATGACAAACACACACCAACACTATGCATACACCAGCCATTCATTTTAGTTCCCCTCGGGAATGGGAGAAGAGACACGCGCACGCGCACGCCACCAGCAGACGGTGGAGGGAGTACCGTTTACAAAGGAAGGGAGTATTGGGGATACCAGGGGTCACTGCCTGCCTGCTTCTCCTTCTTCGACATCTTATGTCAGACGATGGATTGGAAGGGATTCTTCATCGGGACAGCCTAGCTCGTTAGTTGTGTTCCGCCCCTGGTCTTTTTTCCTTCTCTGTTGCGCATTTTTTTTTCCCTCCCTACTAGTAGTCCTCTATCTAGACAATGATGATCATGAATCGAAAGAGAATATCTTTCATCAAGAAGCTTTGCGCAGACTACGTATTCGCTGTGCCTGGTGGCTCACTGCGTGTGAAGCGCTCGCTGTATGTCCATTTTTATGAGTCAAGCCGCACAAGGTAGGCAGACACGTTTATGGAGAAGGCGTGATTTGTATGTGTGTGTGTGTGTGTGTGTATGTATTTTTTTATGCTACGTACGTCAAAGCAGACTTGCGAGCATATGCATCCCTGTTTTTTCTTTTTTTGTTCTTCAACAACCGTGCAGCCCACACACTCACTACCTAGGTATTGAAGGGGGACGGGAGTCTGGTCGCCCTTCCTGTGGCCTTTCCCAGCCGCCCTGATGTTTTCCCAATATGCTTGTGACCCAACCAACCAAACCATAAATGCAACGAAAATTATATCACGCCTGAAAAGACACGGGAATAGGCGTGGGGGAACGAAGGGGCGGGTATAATACAAATACACGACAGAGAGAGAGAGAGGGGGGGGCGGTG
>LJJS01001111.1:23989-56324 GCA_001447215.1 Diaporthe aspalathi
GGGGAGGGGTGGAAGGGGGCTCAAAGGAGCACGTAGAGGGAGCATATCTGCAGAGAGAAGAGAGAGTACTGGTTAGCAAAGTCGGGCGAAACAAAACCTAAGGGGGTAGGTAGTTTTTTAGTGCTCACCAGACTGAGGCCCATGATCATGGAGGACCAGAAGGCGACGTTGTTGAGCGTCTTCTTGCCCCGGACGAGCTTTGTGCGCTGCAGCACGACGATGGGGAGCTGGAGCATCTGGCAGACGAAGCCGTAGCCGCGGACCTTCTTCGTGATGCAGGCCATGACGATCTCGTGGCCGACGGCGGAGATGAGGAAGGTGATGACGGTGGCGTAGGCGCGGCCGATGTGGGGCCGCGAGGCGCTGTAGACGTGCCTGCGGAGGAAGCTGTAGACGGGTATGTTCCACTCGCGGCTGAACTCCATCCAGTCGGTGCTGTTCCACCAGTCGCTGTAGAAGTGGCGGTCGGCGAAGCGGGTGATCTCGGCGAAGGCGCCCAGGACGTACTCGAAGATGACGAGGAAGACGAGCAGGAAGGTCAGCATGAAGGGGAAGAGCAGCCACGAGGTCGTCTCGGCCAGGATGAGGAGCGACTCGAGGGCCGAGGGGCTCGGGTCGGAGCCGTGCAGGCGCGCCGACGCGTCCTGCAGCGTCGGGAGGATGAACTCCTCGGAGATGACGGTCAGCAGGAAGATGCAGCCGAAGACGGCGGTGATCTTGGCGAAGAGGTTCTTCCAGTCGATGCTCTCGAAGCGCGGGTACTCGATCTCGTAGCACAGGGTGGGGCAGAAGAGGAAGTCGACGTAATTGGGCCAGGTCAGGTTGGCCGGGTAGGTGACGTTGCCCATGGGGCTCGTCAGCTCGCGGGCGAGGTCCTCGCGCAGCTGGGCGATCTCCTCCTCCTCCTCCTGGCTGTCGGTGTGGTCGGCGTGGTCGTGCCTGCCGTGGACGGGGCTCGACACGGTGCCGCCCGGGTTCTCGGCGGTGGGGTAGAGGTAGGCGGGCTCGCGCGAGGCCGTCTTGGGGTTGTCGAGGTCGTGCAGGCGCTTCTCGGTCTCGCTGAGGTGGCCGTTGTAGAAGCCGTACGAGTGCATCTTCATGAGGATGACCATGGTGTGCAGGATCAGGAAGACCTGCGACGTCCACGGCCACTCGAGCACGAAGGGCACCGCAACCCAGAAGGCCATCCACCCGACCTGGTATATGCTCTGGGCCGCCATGCCGCCCTTTGCCCAGGTCATGGCGCTTCCGGGCTTCTGCTTCCTGACGTACAGCTGCAGCGGGTAGACGAGCGAGGCGCTGGCGACCATGGCGAAGTCGACCAGCCCCAGGTGCCACCACTTGATGGTGAAGAGGGTCCAGATCTGCACGCGGAAGGGCCAGCCCGTCTCCTTGAGGTTGCGCAGCATGGAGGTGATGCCCATGATGAACAGGCCGACCCAGAAGAGGTTGAAGAAGCCGTGGAAGTCGCGGTAGTCGGAGTTTGGGTCAAAGTGAGACACCCGGCTGGCGAACTCTATGGTCGGGAAGATCCTCCGCCTCTGCTCGGCGCGAGCCTGTCTTCGCGCGCTGGACAGGACCTTGACTGACGGCAGGGCATCGGCTGGGATGGGCGTCGACCGACCGCTGTTCGAGGTGTGCTCTGGTTAGCTGTGACGCCGCGTGTGCCACGGGGTACGAGTTTCGTCGCGGTCTGGGTTGTGCGCACCTAGTCTGGCCGGTGGTTGTGCCGGTTTCATGGTGATCCAGGTACCCGCTGGTGCTGGCCGAGGTGCTCGACGTCAGCTGGGAGAGCTGCGAATGGACTGGCTTGCGCGGGCGCGGTCGCAGTATTCCGTCGTTCGGGTCGTGGATCTCTGCCGACGAAGCCATGTTCGTCCAAAGCCGCGGCCAAGGTAGCACTAGGCGAAGCGGTTGATGGTCGCCAGGTCTTCGAGGGGGTGACAACGCAAGGGAGCTTGGAGCTGTCAACGGGGTCGTGGATCGGTCGGGATCATGCGCGAAACGTGCGAGAGAGGACTGTAGCAGGAGCAGCAGACGACGGAGTAGGGAGAGGCGTGGGTTGAGGCTTCGAAAGCCTGAGACTGCGAATAATAGGCGAATTCAATAAACTGTGCTTAGATTATGCGACAGGGTGATGATGATGACGCTGCATGCCACGAGAGTAAAGAGACGAGGAAAAGTCAAGTGTTTGAATCATCCTACTCTTGGCAGCAGCTTGCAGGGCCGTCCAAGGTAGGAGTAATAAGGGAAAAAAGTTCAAGAGGACAGCAACTCCTTTCTGTTTTATTAAAGTTGGGCTCATGTGTCGACAGTAGCCAGAAATAGGACACGGCTTCTCCAGTCTGCCACCTCCAGAGAGTAGAGTTCAGACGGCAGCGAGATTGATGTAACCTCGCCTCTCCCTATTAACTGGCCCTCCCGGCCGGCAGCGCTACAGATCCGGCGCCGACTTACGTCACCTCGGGTACCTCAGCACCTCCGGGTCAGGTGGGCACCTGCTGTGCCACTGTACGCTGCACCATCTCAACACTGCACCGTCTGCGCGTTTTCGTATTAGCCGTACAAGCTGCTACCGTATACGTATAGGCTCGCCTACACCGAAAATGCAATTTTATGCCCTCTATCGAATGAATGTCCATTAACCACTTATTTCAGCAAAGGGACAGGCAGTGCAGGGTAACCTCTTTTCCGGTGACATAATCATCCCGAAAGGGTCATCAGACTGACTGACTGGTCGGTAGAAGGATCTGTTGTTGGTGATGGAACAGTCAGCCAAGTCAGGTTCCCTGGTCCCGAGTGTGACAGCCTACGACAGCCAAGAGACAAGACGACAGATATGTCGGTGCCTTGTGCCGTCCTCCGGTAGGCGTCCACCATGCATATGTTCAAATCACTTGACCGAGTAAAAGAGGGAGAATGAGGCTGTGTGCTTGCAGCAGATTTTCTGGGAAACATTGATCACTCACCTGTTCTGCATACAGCCTCTGGCCCCCAAGGTAATAAACACCACAGCAGACTGGTGGCGTGCTTCAATTGACCCTTGTATTCCAGTATAGGATTTAAGGGATCCCGAAAAGGCACGATTCACCATGCACACAGCCCTCGGTTCTCATGGAAGTTATTGCTCGAAGCCACTATGCTATCTGGCACAAGATGAGACTCGCCGATGCGGTGGGCAGAGAGTAGTAGTACATGTGGCCCGGCGGTGTAAGTCCTGGGACAGTTTCAGATGGCTGACCCAGGCGCAGCCTTACACAGCAGCCATCTTACAGCAGCAGCAGGTGCGCCCAGCGCTACGTGGTACAGCTCACAGGAGTATATGCTGCACAGTAATCTACTTATGGGTCTGGATGTACTCTGTAGACGTGAATCTGCATTCGCATTAGTAGTCGAGGCATCGGAGCCAGCCGTGCGCAAGGCTATCTGATATTCGCCACACAAATGTCAACATGACACTCACCGACTCGACTCGGTGGCAGACGCGCGGTCATCTGCTGCCATGCCCCTCCAAATCAGCCCAATGGTCTTATTAACACGGAACACCTCATTCTGCACGGAGGTGGCAGTGGTGACGCTGCCCAGGCAGCCGGGCGTCCGAGTTTGGCAACATTTCCAGGCCCGCTAACTATCAGCACCTACGATCTCGTCCCGCCCGCAAATGCAGCTTGCGGGCAACCAAGTGCTTGGTAATCCCTACCTGGAGCGATTATTGCCTCGCCCACAGATCGTCCGGATCATATCCCGCCGTTGAAAGGTGAGAAAGAAGTCAATATCAGGCGACTCAGAACAAAGCGCCTTGCTCCTTTAGCAAGGGCTGAGGAGAAGGAAAGAAGATGCCCTAGATATGAAAGTACCGGGGCCGACACAAGTACACGCAGAAGACTAGACGTACTAAAATCGTGTGGAAGATGTAGCAGGAAAGAGACCTGTTGGGTGGTGTGAACCAGAGAGATGTAAATACTAGATTAGAAAATAGCCTGCCACCCGGCAGACTCGTTTGATATCCAGCGCCCGGCTCTTCGAGAGGAAATAAAAGACAAGAGGTAGACAACGGGACTCCCCCGGGTAACATCTCCCCCCTCCCTCCAAAAACAAAGGAGAAAAAGCTTACCCACCGGTGGCATCCAAAGCGAATCATATCAGAACCAATGCCTGCAGTCCCCTCCAAACCCGTCGTCCAAGGCCAGTCCAGCTGGACAGGGCCGCAGTTGGTAGTCGTAGTCACCCCGTGACGCAGCCGGTCTCGGACCTGCGCCACCCGCCGCGTCCAACGGCGCACCGAGGTGGGATTCGTAGCCCGGCCGCCGCCCGAGCAGCGCCACCACCCGGCTGTCGCACGAGAGGAACCGGTTCCGGCGCACCGCGTCCGGGACCAGCGCGGACACGTAGCGGAGCAGCTGCCTCAGCACGTCCTGGTGGTCCGGGCGCCCGTGCAGGAGCTCGAAGAGGCCGGCGACGACGGCGACGAGCTGCTGCTGCTGCTGCTGCTGAGCCGCTCCTGCCCCGGCGACGCGGCTTATCGCCTCGTAGGCCGGGTTGAGGATATCGAAGAGCCCCGCGGTGTTGCGCCGCGTGATGGCGGCCGAGGCCTCCAGGAACCTGTCCCGGATGCTGTCGAGGAGGACCGACGTCCGATCCCGTTCTTCGGCGGGGTGCATGGTTTGTGCGTGCACGGGAGAATAAGGACCGTGATAGGTGGTCTGTTCCGGGCTTATCCAGTAATGGCCAGCATTGTGTCGTTGTTGCGGAGGCGGCGTGGTCACGGACACGTCGTAATCGCCCTGCGTGGCGTCTTCAGCCGGTGGAAGGGCATCGTGTTGAAGGTGCTGGGCAAGGCCTGGACGAGACTCGACGTAGTAGCCTGTCGGTTGAGCATCGACCACAGTGCCCCTGCCGCCGGTCTGCGGGTCGTTCTGTTTCGTGATGCGCCATTGAGTTGACTGCGGTGAGGTGGAAAGCCTTTCAGACTTCATGTTCTTGTCAATGGCCCAGTCCTTGATTCGCTTCTTGTACATCTTCGGCCTGCACGTGACAACGTTTAGCTTCAGTTCTCGTGGAATTTTCAGCAGTCAGTGTTCTGTCGACTTACGTGGCGAGGAACTGGTGTTCCGTCTCCATTACCCTCATGACCTCCTTCAAGGACCTGCCTTCGACCTTGTACATGTTCGTGATGAGCGAGCGGACGGATTCCCAGTCACCAGATTCAGCCCAGCGCCTGCGTGAGAATTGAATTGACATGATTAGGGATATATAAGAAAGGAACGAGGGTGAGGTAGCATTAGTACTATTAGCCGGAGCACCCACAACCTGCCGGGAGAGGCTCGCTGCGATGATGGTACATGGCCGGCCATGACGTCTTGTTGACTTCAACAGCGGCCAGATATATAGTTATGAGCACACAAGAGGTAGAAAAACATGTCTGAAGCCCACAACGAGGCAGCCTGTAGACCAGCATGGTATGCACGTGTGTCAGAACTAAGTTTAGAGCAATCTTGAGGTTTGGGGGTCGACATCTGTCAGTGCCGAGGACCACGTGTGGTGGGTGGGTGTGGCTGCGGACCGGCGTCGTTCTCGAGATGCTACGAGCTCCTTTGCCTAGGCCCGTCGAGGTTGACGATAACGAGAGCAGGAGAAAGAAGGCTGGACTGCTCCCCGACCCAGAGGCGCCAACGTGCGAATATTCCCCAATCAGAAGGCCTGCTCACAAGGAAGAGGTTGGGGGCTAGCAAGTGAGGCTGTGTGGCATACGCTCGTAGACCAACCGAGAACGAGCGTGACGAGAACGACAACCTCCACCAGGCAGCTGTCAAGGCAAGCAAAAAGGAATTAACGACGGGAGGATTCAAGTGCAGACAAGCCTGACGGTCTTGAGCCTGTCATTTGAACAGGGGCGGGTCTGCGCCACTTTGGCTATGCGGATGGGTGCTGGTTGACGTAGATGCGATGCTGGCTGCTTACTACGCGTGCTAGTGCTAGTGCTAGTGTGTGTAGTGGGAGGATACCAGCCCAATCAGCTTATCCCCGATTGGTGGTTCAGTTGGCTTCAGTGCATGTGCACCTTAATGGGGAACTGGGGCCACAACGCGTCCAAGCGCGTCTCCCCAATTCAGGATTCCCACCCGCGCTGCCGCAGTCAACTTTAATGAACCCAGACAAGACAGCCTTGGATATCAACCAGAATTGACCGGTTGCAGACCAACGAAAGGACTGTCAGTCCACGCGACGGTCAACATGTTCAGGCAAGACTTCAACAGGATAGACCCGAAACGGCGCCACGTCGACCACCGCAAGCAACAATTCGTCGACCGCGGTTACAAAGAGCAGCAATATCCCCACAGGCTCAACTTCTACGCGACGCCGCCCACCGCAGACATCACACTCGAGCAATTCGAGCAATGGGCAATCGACCGCCTCAGAGGTATGCGCACCACTCCTCCAAGGCCGTGTTTTCCGCCAAACTGACTCCATGCTCGCTGTGCAGTCCTCGCCGAGCTCGAGGCATGCTCGTTTCGCAACAAATCCCCCGAGGAGACCGCCGCCCACATGAAGCCCCTCCTCGAGAAATACCTCCCGCTAGATTTCAACAGCTCAAAGTCCACACAGCTCGCCCTGCAGCGCCAGAAGGACCACTACAGCCACTTCATCCTGCGCCTCGCCTTTGCCGCCACCGAGGACCTGCGCCGGCGGTTCACCCGCGTCGAGACAGCGCTTTTTCGATTACGCCTGAACCAGGAGGACTCGAGGGACCGCAACGAATTCGTGAGGAGTTTAACTCTGGACTGGGAGATGGTGTCTGACGAGGAGAGACGGGAACTCGAGGGCGAGCTGGCCGCCACGGGCAGCTTCGGGCGCAAGGGCGTGGCGCCCGACGAGACGTGGTGCAAGGTCGACTGGGAGCGGGTGCCGGACCTGGTGGAGGGCAGGAGGGTGTTCCTGAGGGCCGGCAAGGCCTACGTGCCCTCGAGGGAACAGACGAGCATGGTCGTGACCGAGTTCACGTCCAGGCTGGAGCGGGCCCTGGAGCTCACGGCGCGCGCCCTGCCGCGCCTCGACGAGGACGACCGACTGACGCCCATCCTCGACCACCTCTCCAAGAACTTCATCACGCCCGACGCCTCGTACCAGAGCGGCTCGGGCGACCTCCCCGAGGGCGCCGACATCTCGGCGCGCAATGTCGACAGGCTGTCGCAGCACTTCCCCGCCTGCATGTCGCACCTGCACCGCTCGCTGCGCCGCGACGCCCACCTCAAGCACTACGGCCGCCTGCAGTACACGCTCTTCCTCAAGGGAATGGGCCTCAACCTGGAGGAGGCCCTGGCCTTCTGGCGCCAGGCCTTCCACAAGGTCACCGACGACCAGTTCAACAAGGACTACCGCTACAACGTGCGCCACGCGTACGGCGACGTCGGCGGCGACTCAAACAGGAGGGGCGGCGGCTACAGTCCCTTCAGCTGCCAGAAGATCCTCACCGAGCACCCGCCGGGCCCGGGCGAGGCCCACGGCTGCCCCTACCGCCACTTCAACATGGAGAACCTGTCGAACCTGGTCCAGGCCATGGGCGTGAGCGACAGGGCCGTTCTCAATGGTGTCAAGGAGGACAAGGAGAAGCAGAAGTATCACATGGCCTGCAACCGGTAAGTGACGGCCGTATTCCGCGTATACTCACTGTACACTGTTCAATCACTAACCACGTCATCAGTGTATTCGAGTACATTCACAAGAACGAGATCAAGAAGGCCAAGGACGAGGGCGTCATGAGCGCAAATCAGCTGGAGACTATCGTCCACCCCAACGAATACTTCAAGCGGAGTTATGTGCTGAAGAACCTGAGCAAGGAGTCAGGAGGCGAGGATGTCAAGATGGAGGGCTAGCGATGCTAATGCTTTGTTATCTTGACCAAAGAGCTTTACGGATCACGGTCTATATTTGTTTTTCGCATGGCATTGTCTGGACGGGTGTTTGCGGGACTCGGGTCTGTTCTACAGGTAAATATGTAGCTTTGGCGGTATTGGACATCATGATAACCACAGCCTCGCTCGGGATTAACGTGAAAGCTCTGGTGGGCGAACACGAGGACGACTCTTGGCGGATCTGCTGCCACTTGCCCAACAGGACCGCCTGTTGCAAACACTCTGGCCGACCATCGGGGCGACCAGCAAGCCCGGTGACCTGCAGAGGTCTCTTTCAGGTCCCAGACCATTCCAGTGGCAGCGGGCTCCTACATACCCGCGAGATGGTGAGACGTGATGGTCCGCACATCGCTACAGATACAACCTGGGTTTTCTGTCCAACAAGCGTTGGAAAAGAAACATGTGTTTATACGAAAGCGCATCACGGAGACCACATGTCGTCATACACCTGGGCAGGCAAGATATTTTAGTCTCACATGTGGTCTGGGACAGTCATGTGGGCTTGGGATGGTCTTGAAATTCGCTAACAGGCCAGTCAAGGCATGAGAGGTTCCCCTAATATTCCAAGCAGTCCCTCCAATCCAAGCGGCCCACCCTTTTCTCTCCTCCGCATATCCCAAAATCTATTTCTGCTTGCAGACGGCGGAGCCGCTGATGATGGCGCAGACCTGGTTGGGGCCGCAGGCGGCGCCCTGGACGGGCACGCCGCCGGAGCAGGTGGCCGGAGTGTTACCAACGCTGTGTGGATACATGTTAGATACGAGAGCCTGAAGAGGTAGGGTGATGATGGTCATCTTTGTGTGTAAAGTCATAAACCAGGACTGTACGTACCAGGAGTACTCGCCGTCCTTGCAAGCAGCAGCCGCGAGGGCGACGAAGACGGTAGACACGAGAGCGGAGAACTTCATTTTGTCGGTTTTTGTTTGTGTGGTGAACAGAAATGAGTAGTCTGTGTTGTGGTGCGAGGTGCTCTGTGCTTTATGGAGGAGATCTGAGATATGAGGATGGATGAGGATAAGAAATAATGAGACCGGCGAGCACCTGGAATTCAAGCGGCCTTTATATGCACACAAATACGAGCGCCCATTGGCAACGGCATCACAAACACGACAACGCCGTGCCGGCGGTCTGGTGGGAAGTTTCCATTTGGCATTGATCTTCAGGAGAAACAGGCGGGACACCTGGAGTTGCGGGTCCCCCCATCAGAAGATCCCCCAGAATAGGATACCCACTGCATTGGGCGGCCTGACCGGTACCCGGGTATACGAAAGGGGGTCGCAACAACGACGACGACAAAAACGGCTGGAGAAGCCACCTACATACGTGAAACTTTAATATCAAAACACATGACAAGGTTCACAATTGGAAAATCGGGCCACATGGGGGACCTGCACGGGAGTCGGAGGACAATTGCTGTCTGGGTTCGCGCAGCGACTAATGCATTCTCCATTATACGACCAACTGACTGACTCACCTATCCCCTCTGTCTCACTATTCAACCTGGCCCGTACTCGCCCCATCCGCATCCCGGGGGGAAGGCGGCGAAGAAGGAGACCCACCACCGACTTCCGGCGCATCACCACCGGGCGACGTCGTCGTCTCCGCCTCCACCGCGGCCTCCACCACCGCGGCCTCCGCCTCGTCGCCGCTCCCGCCACTACTACCACCCCCGGCCTCCCTGAGCTGCCGCAGGGCCTCCTCGGTCATCCCCAGCATGTCGTTAAACACCTCGAGCGCGCCCTCGCCCTCGACCTCGGACGCCATCATCGCCAGGCCCAGCTGGTACAGCGCGTGCTGGTGCAGGTTGGTCAGGTGCATGTACCTGCCGCGGTCCGCGGGCCCGCACGACGCGCGCGTGCTGTGCGCGCTGAAGTCGACGAGCTCGTCGTCGCTGAGGTAGGTCGCGAGAACCTCGAGGGCCTTGTCCTTGGACTCTTTGGATGTGTCTGCGGCGGACATTCTTGTTGGAGGGGGGGGGGGTTCAGTACTAGGTGTGTCAATGCGTGGTTTGCTATTTTGCGTGGGCAGGACTTGGATTCTGCAATGTCTTGGGGTGCTTGGTGTTGTTGTTGTGGTGAGGCGAGCTTTGGATGATGAGAAGGTATGAGGACATCCCGACAAAGACGGGCGTGTCTGCTTCATATATGCTCGCCCGCCGCAGGTCGTACGTATCAAAGAGCTGTCAAGCCGCCATTTCTAAAAATAGGTGTTGTTCTCAGGCCTGGAAGGCTGAAGTGACAAAGAACCAATTTTATGGTCTGGTGACATGTGTTGCTTATTTCCCGCTTGTCACTTTTGACGAAGTCATATCTGACCGAAGCGGGAGAGTCTTTTGACCAGATAGCCTGAGATGGTGGAGGCTGCAGACCGTACTATTTTCTGGCCTCTCTAAATTTGAGACACATGCTGGCGTTTCGGACACATCATAAATACAATTACGGTCCATACTGACAAGTAAATATTCCTTTCCAATTGAATATGATTGACTTGGAATAGATGTTCCTCTTGAAAATGAAGAAATATTGTCGGAATAGAGTCATCATTTAACTTTGAAGCCGCCCTGGTGTCAAATATCAGCTGAAGTGGAAATCCAGTTGAATCATTATCCGTCGTTCAACCACTCGTCAAGGGCAACTAATAACTAAGTAAATAAGAACAATGATCCAATGTCCAGAAAGATCATCCCATAAGTGAAGGTCCTTTTCGTTCAACTGTGTTATCCACCTTGTGTCTTTTTGGTTTTTCCTTTTCCTTTTCTTTTTTGCCTTCAGCATGCTTGGCTGGATCACTATAGATGTTATATTCCTCCACACCAGCCAGCTCCCCCAGCCGTCCTAGACTGACCCTCGCAGTATCGAGAGGGCAAGAATTCGAGGCTCAGCCTAAAAGATCGTCCTTGATATAGTTCCACCCCTCAGGCTTCCTTGTCCTGACCTCTTCCCACTCGGGCCCGTACGGCCGGCCTTGGTAGCTCACAACCCTGCCGTCCTCGACGTGGTCGCGCATGTTGGGAGCGACGGACCGCGCGTACGCCCACTCGCGGATGACGTCGAAGTTGCGGCAGGTGTGCAGCGTCTCCGGGTGGATGACCAGCTGGCTGCCCTCGACCCAGTCGTACGTCAGGCCCGCCAGGTCCGAGTGGCACGTGATGGCGCGGCGGATCTCCTCGATGCAGTGGTCGATGTGGTTCCACCGGGAGAAGTCGACGCTGAACCCGTCGGCCCCGAGCAGCGACGAGTCGTAGCGGCCCGGGTAGATGGCCTTGCGCACGGCGCCGAGGCAGTGGAGCTGGTGGAACACGGCGAGCCCGGCGACGTACTCGTGCTCGTGGCCGGCGACGGCGACGTGCTCCGTCGGGTTCGACAGCTTCTGGGCTGTCTCTTCGTCGATACCGAGGGCGCCGCCCTTCTCGTACTCCTCCCAGAGCCGGTCTTTCTCGTCGGTGGGCCAGCCCTGATACTCGGACTGCGGCGAGTCTTGTGAGGAGTATGTTTTCTCGAGGCGGTACTGGATCTAGTCTTGGGCCATGGCTAAAGCGTCACATGTTGTCAGTCCAGTCAGACACACGTGATACTGGGACAGGCAATAATGTAGGCCGGGGCGCCTTACTCCACATAAGACCTGTTGGCGGCAAATCAGACCTTGTTGCTGTCAGGCCTGCCTCCTTCTTCCAAGACAACGAGACGAGGGCGATGGTTAGAACCAGGTTAATCGCCCACGGTAGCAGACTCCTGATGAGCGGGGCGATTTCCCTGCCATTTCTCGGACACCTGTGTGATTGACTGTGCGAGATGCGATTAGTTCCGATTTGATACCATCGCCTCATAAACGGTGTTGTCTCGATGGTGTCATGGTGGCCGCTTTCAGCGTCAGACTCCCGACGACCGAGGCCCACCTCTGTCGGATCTGGAAATGATTCCGAGCTGTGTCTGTCCTGCTTAATCGGTAGATAGGCCATGATCAGCCAATATGCTTGGGTAATGTCCGAATAACACAATGGCTTCTGGATACAGGTGTGTGGAACGTAAAGGTCAAGAGATTTGCCCCGGAAGAAACACTCATGTCTGCAGATTTCTATCGCTAGGCAATTTTTGCTTGTATCTTTGTCAGTGTACGCTGTGTGTTTGTCAAGACGATGCACCTTACTGAAGACCCGTTTCGGTAAAGGGTACCATGTTCCAAAAGTGCAGAAGATAGGACACCAGTAGCAAACAGCAGTGTCTGCATCACTCCGTTCAAGACAAAGGGTACTTCAGTCACACCCCGAAGTCTTCATTGATGGCCGCACAGGCTAACTCCCCCAACAGTATCTGAACTCGATTTGTTTTGCGCCGAATTCAGGACTTCGGCACTGAACCCATCTGAGCAAATTGATAAGAGTGGAGACCTTTGGAAGTCCGCGGAATAAGGCGGCACGCCACTAGCTAGGCCTTGTCCAACCTCCTCACCATATCAGCCCCAGCCTGGTCAAGTAGTTCGGCATGGTCAATACCATGCGTAATTCCTTGCCTCTCGATGAGGTCACGCACCCGTGGACCCCTGTTGCGAAACACAGCCTTGAATGGTGTCGGAACGAAGACAAACCCTTCTGAGCCGGCCATATCGTCGACCGCCTCCCTAGCACCAGTCACTTCCGAGATCCCCGCCTCTACGTTGAAGGCCCACAGCAACTTTGCCATCTGGATGAAAAGGCCATTGCGGGCAATATTCTGGCCGCTGCATAACCTCCTCCCGAACCCAAAGCCGGTTAGTGGAAGGTCTTTCAAGCCGCCATCCTCGGCCAGCCAGCGCTCGGGAATGAAGTCTTCCGGTCTGGCTCCAAACACAGACTCGTCCCGCGTAATGGCAAAATGATTACCCATGACGATCGACCCAGCCGGAATACTGTACCCCATGTATGTATCTTCCGTTTTCGTGGCGTGAGGGACGCCGGCA
Organism: Diaporthe aspalathi; assembly: GCA_001447215.1. Taxonomy (NCBI): domain Eukaryota; kingdom Fungi; phylum Ascomycota; class Sordariomycetes; order Diaporthales; family Diaporthaceae; genus Diaporthe; species Diaporthe aspalathi. The sequence continues at coordinate 36,838 of LJJS01001111.1, forward strand.
ATCACCACCGGCCGCCAGCGCAATGTTTCTAACACTGCGAAAAGCCATCAATACATATTCCCAATTGCGTTGAGTTAGCAGAACACATACCAATAGCGTCAATATATGCCAGCTTCTCCCGGTCCTCAACCTGGGGCATGCGACCTCCCCCAATCACATTGTCGAGCAGCTCCTGCGCCCTGACAACCCATCTCTCGCCACTCGTGACCCAAGCAACGAGGAACCATGACATCGTAATGGTGGAGGTGTCCAGGGCAGCATCGGCCAGGATTCCCAAATCGAAAGCGACCTCGACCTCAGGCATCCCCTTTGCTTCGGGACTGTTCTGAAAATAATGCTTCGTGAAGTTCCAGCCGGGACTCTCCAGCCCCCTTCTCATGTTCCCAAGGTGAAGGTTCTCTTCCAGCTGGTAGAGCTCCTCGGCTTCCTTCTTCCACGGCGCAAGAAAGCCAGGGAGGTTGTTCAGCACCGGGAGGGTATCAACGATGTACGCGCCCACGACACCAGTCCTGGCGAATTCAACCTGGACGCGCTTGGCAGCCTCGAACGACTCCTCGCGGCCCGTCTCGAGGCGATACCCGTAGGCCAGGCTGTAGATGAAGCTAGCCATCGCGCGCTCGAAGTGGTGCGAGGCGTCGACGCCCTTGTCCCCGGCCGCGTCCGAATCCCTCAGGAGATCCAGCAGCAACTGCCTGGACTCGAGATCCTGCAGCGGCGTGTAGTTCCTCGCCGCGCGGGCGCTCAGGAGCGGGGCCTCCATGCGCTTGTGGAGCCGGTAGGCGGCGTCGTACGGCCTCAGCAGCATGTGCATGCCCTTTGTCACCAGCTCGCCGCACATGACCCGCCTGGGCCGGTCCGAGTACTGGGCGCTCCGGCGCGAGAGCAGGTCCTGCGCGGCCTGGTGGGACGAGAGGACGATGAAGGGCTGCCCCGCCATGTCGAGATACATGACGGGCCCGAACTGATTGCTCCATCGGTAGAACTCCTCGAACTGCCGGCGCTTGGGGAGGTGGTGCAGGTTGCCGATCAAGGGCAACGCCTTTGGTCCCGGGGGAAGTCTTTTTGCCTTAGTCGACCTCTTCCACAAGTGTTGGGTTAGTCGGGTCAGTGAAACCAGGACAGCGAGCCATAAAGCTGCTGTGCTCAAAAGAGGCGTCGAGAACATGGCGATCGTTAAAGACAAATCTATAGATGGTGTCGGCGTGGGACGGCCATCCTACGTGTTAAGGGATGGTCGGCGACAGATTTAAAGGCACACTCAAGCGCGGATGTCCCCTTAGTATTCCATGGCCTGGCCTGCCACTACGTGGCTATTGAGAGGTCCGGTGCCCATGCAGACTGCCCACGTATCCATAAAAACTGATTTGTCAATATTGCGCCATTGCTGATGGGAACTGCATGTCAGGAATTCGATCACATGGGCTTTGTCAGACTGGTAAAAGCAAGGCGTAGATAGCGCTTCCAGAACATGTGCATATCAGGCCGGCAAGTGATCTACTTCACGTGTGATAGGCAATTATTCCAGTTCCCGCGAATGACGACCAGTCCGATTTTCCTGCGTCCACACTGACTTAGTCCAGCCACGCAGATAAACAATTGTGACGAATCTCCGTGGGAAGAGAGCTGTTACTCTTAATGATCAGTTTTCTCCTGGTCTTTTGTTTATATGTAAAATCCAATCCCATTTTGCCTCAGGACTTATTGACGCGTTGCTCGCCTCTCGGGGAAATGCGCCCCGGCCATGTTGCGAGGCAGCTTTGGTTGACTACCTAGGTACTTAACTGGGATAACGCTGTACAGCGGTTTAGCTGAGTTTCATTGGACGGAGCAGTGGGTGATGCATGTTCAGCGTGGCAGGCCCATATGCAAGTAAGCACAGCCACCCCCAATTAGGGGGCATCGGCGCAAAGGCGAGTAGACTAGGGATGTGGCACTCCATCTAACACTCATGTGAAAAGTCGAGAAATTGGGATAATGCTCAGTGAAGACTGTGAGAAATTTTACTTTGCACTGAAGTACTGTCTCATAAAGTGCACATCATTTTCTGATGGAGCGATATCCTAGACATATCGCGTGTACCACTCGAAGAGATGGGTGACAAGCAACATATTAACTCGTTCACACACGTCTAGGCAAAGCAAGAGCATCGCCAGTGAGTCCGGAGGTTAGCACTAAGTGGACGCAGAGATTTCTACTTGCGCAGAGGCCTGTCTCATCGCTAAGGCTTGTTTCAACGTCCCACTTTGAATTAATTTCCCATATCGGACTTAGCACGTCTCTGTGTCAATATAGATCGCCTCACCTAGGTGCATATTTGAGAGGACATGTGATCTGGCAATAGAATTAGGAACTAGACTAATGTTTCATCTCATGTAGTCCAAGCTTTATAAGATGCTGAGACGACAAGATTATTTTGGGAGGGGATTAAAAACGACGAAACATTGTGGCTTTATGGATGGTAGCTGAGGCGCTCCCTCAGGCGTGGCTCGGGCCGGCCGTCTGAGTTGAGAGTGGGTTCTTAACATGAAAACGGAGATTCGCACGTACGAAATCGGAGGGGTACACGGGTACATAGGGCCCCCAGTGCACGTATAACGCCGCCCACCCAAATTAGTATGTATACCATTATTTCGGCCCTACTGTCATTATTGCCGGCTGTTATATTAGGGGAGTAGCCAAATAAATGCTCGCTATAGTATTAATTGCTTATACTAGTAGTATTTCTGGACCTCATTGCTATTGCTGTGATGCCGAAAATTTTTGGACATTGGTGGCGATGGAGGCTTTGCAAGTTGGTAGGTAGTTTGGTGAAAAAAAGATTAGTATGGGTGTTGATTTAACGTTGAGGCGTGGCTGCAGCCTACGGCTGGCAGACCCCGGGGCCCATACGTATTTCCTCCGATTTTATACGTGCGAATCTCCGTTTTCCTTAACATTTATGCTGCGTCATCTTAAGACGGTTAACCATTTGATGTCTGTGACTGACTCCTGCGCTTTACTCGATATCTTCTCGACAGATACATTTAGCTAACTCCCGGGCCTTTGTCGCAGGTCTGCCTTTCGGTGATTGACACCTGCTGCGAGGATAATTACACATCTAGTTGGGCAGTCAACAACCCCCTCGCAAGCCAGCAGACAATAATCAACATTAGTTATACAGTTCAACAGCTGGGAGTGATTCCTGCACTATGACAGTTTACGTCATCTTGCATGTTAAGAGCCGCGGGAGATGGGGGTGCTATTTCGCTTTCTGTACACACATTTACGACTTGTTTGAGATACTTGTTAAAGAAAAAAGGCCGCTTAGTGGTTAGCTTACTGGCTTCTATAGGTCGTAATTCACTTTGGAAACTTCCCCATTCTTTGCTGCTTCCTCTTTGCTTTGTGAAATGATATGTCGTGGTCGAGAAGTGAGATGTGCAGTGCTTCAGCCCCTCAGACCTGAGCAAGCGAATACTAATTGGCAGCGGCAAATGACGCGTCCCGCACGGAGACGGGAGTCAAGCCGCCAAATCCGGGGTAAAGGCGGGGTTGGGTACTGGATGCAACTTCAGTTAAAAAAGATTTCAGGTGTTGGAAATCATCTTGGAGGGCGGGCGATGTAGCGTAGATGTCAGCTGACCCAATCGGAATTACGAGTACACCCAATTCGTCCTAAAAACGTAAATCCGAGACGGGGTACCAAACATAGGCAATACATAATCACGATTTCCGTCAGAGGTCGCAAAGCTCCGAGACATACTGCCTATCCTTAAATGCGGTTTTCCGAGCCAGTCGATTCCTGCCTTTTCGTAATGATGCTTCCTAGGATGACCGTCATTAGAAATAGCTTGGCGATGTAGAGGTGGCGCCAAAGGCTGTAGAAGATTACGGGCGAGAAAGATATAAGAACGCAACAGCAATCAAAAGCTGCACGGCACACCAATTATTCATTGCAGTCTCACCTCTTCAGTTGAATGTACAAAACTTCCAATATGAGCAAATCCACACCCCTTGAATCCCAGGTCAAACAGCTGCCTTGCCCGTCGCACGAGCTCACGGTTGAGAAGTCTCCTGACTCCTCGACGCTCAATGCAAGACTTGATAGCCTGGGCGTCAGCAAGCAGTTCAGATTCTCCGAAGTTGATCCTTTGAACGATACTGGAGTTAATCGTCCCGGCCGATTTGATGCCGAGATTGCGTCCTGCATCGTCCACGGCGAGATTCCAATCTCGATCGACGGGACATTCTACCGCATCATCTGTGATTCACAATTTGGCAACCGTACTGGCAAAGACATCTGGATCAACGGCGATGGAGCGGTTGATGCGTGGCGCTTCTCAAACGGCGTCGTCGATTTCAAGCAGAAGTTTGTCCGCACGCCGAGGTATATTTATGAACGGGCGGCGCGCCAGCCAATGGCGGGCCAATATCGCAACCCGTACGGAGCGGACCCTAGGTTTCAGGACGAATTTCAGACTGGCGCGAACACCCACATTTACTGGTGGCGCGGCCACTTACTCGTTATCAAGGAGGATAGTCCGCCGATGGAGATCGACCCAGACACCATGGAAACAATAGGTATGGTTTGTCAAATTCATTATGAACTAACAGATTCATTTCTTTCACATACTAATCTTTCTAGGCTTCTTTGATTTCGAGGGTCAATTAACTTCAAAAACATTCACCGCGCATCCGAAAAGTGACCCCGACACTGGTGATTTGATGTGCTATGGCATGGAGGCCAGCGGAATAGGGTCTGCTCAATTCAAGGGCGTCTTGTGAAGCTTGAAGCTGACACCACATAGATCGAATGATCTAGCATACTATCGGTTCAATAAGGAGGACCAGAAAATTGATGAATGCTGGGTAAAAACCCCTCACGTCCCATGGACACATGACATGGTCGCTACGGATAAGTTCGTTCACTCGAGCTTTTTGCTTTGCACTGGCCATTGACATCGAATTCAGCTACGTCGCCTTTGTCATGAACAATTACGAGACAGACGTGGAGCATATGAAAGAGTCTCTCGGGCCCCATTTCCGCTACAACTGCTTCTTGATAGGCTGCAATACTTGAACAGTTCCTAAGATAACCTTGCTGAGTGTGCACAGCCAACAACATTCGTGCTTCTTCCGCGGCGAAACCCAAAGCCAGAGGACGCCAAGTTCTTTACGACGCTTCCAAACCATGTCACTGTTCATGTATGCAACCATTTCGAACGAGAGGGCTACATATATGTGGACGCCCTCGTCACAGACATGGACGGGCTTGGTGGCTTCCCTCCCAAGCATCCGGAGCTGAAGCGTCCGATTGAGGAACCAAATGGAAAGCTTGTCAGATACAAGATCGACCCCCGGGCCGACTCATCAGAGTTGGACCTACCACTCGCCCTCAATGACATCTTCAGTGAGATGCCGAGGTGCGATGACTGCTTTCTCACGAAACCGTATCATCATGCCTACGGTGCCTTTTTCGGCAGGCGCGGATTCGATGGCATCTACCATACCAACATCGAAACAGGGCTTACTAAATTGTGGTCTGCTGGCGACGGTGTTACCGTTGGAGAGCCGTGCTTCGTACCTCGCGTGCCTGATGCGCCGGAGGGTGATGGCTACTTGCTCGTTGCTTGTCGTGACTGGGTTACAAAGCTCGCTTCCCTTGCGATCCTGGATGCCAATGACATCAATCAGGGTCCTATAGGTGTTGTCGAACTACCCCTTGTCCTCCGAGAAGGAGTGCACGGAATATGGGTACGTATCAAAGTTCCACGCACCCTCAATTTAGACTCTGCGTACTAAAAGACGTAAAAGCTGCCAATCACCGATATGCATTCGAGAAAGCCACTGGTTGACTACTCAGGTGTAACATCAGATATCCTAAAGAAGGTTGGCACTGGGGCGCCTAAGCCATTTGACGAGTTGGTAGGACGCCCGGTCAGGTTGGGATTCTAGAAGGAGTGTGCCAGGAAATTCTAAGTACAGGGTACGAATTTCGTTATTGATATGCATTTTTGACAAGGCCTGTATGCTTCATGCTCCAGGTCATGGGTTTATTTTTCAGCGTGAATGATTGTAATCCTGGGCAGGCGATAGTGTTGTTGCTATACACGATTAGCAGATGACTAGCAGGGACAACAACTACAGGGACAGGATGGAGCTGAAATTGTCTGAAATAGTATTTACTCATGATTGCCCGTTAATCGAAAAATACGAGACATTGACGAATTCTCCAGTCTCGAGCTGGGTCATAGCATTGAGCCACGTACATGCTTCACAGCGTCCCATAGGTCGTCCGCCAGAGCAGCCACCTCCTGAGATAGGTGACCCTTGCGAAGATGGGTCACTGTGTCACCCACCTGGGCGAGCTTGCTCGCGCCCAACACGATGCCGTCGTCTTCACTCAGTGCCGAGTGATGGGCAATCCAGCGGCTGGCCACCTCCACAGGAGCCAGGCTGTGTGCCCTGCAGCCGTCCACAAATTTCTTCATCGCGGTCGCCACCTCCGGAGAAGCATAGCTGTTGTTCTTGGCGAAGCGGCCCGTCGGTCTCCCGTCAGCGTCGACGTGGTTGCCTGTCAGGAAGCCCGAGGCGAGGGCGTGCGATGCAAGGAATGACATGCCGTGGGCACGCAGAATGGGGAGCACACGGGTCTCCATGCCGCGCGTGAGCATGTTGTAGGTGCCCTGGTACCATGTCGGCTTCACCCAGCCCTTCTGCTCGCACAGGTCGATGATTTTTTGCAGGGTCTCGGGTGGGTGGTTCGCGACGCCCCATTCCCTTGCGTGGCCCTGGGCGATCTGGTCCTGGAAGCCCTGTACCTGCTCTCCGAGCGGCGTGGCGGGGTCTGGGCGGTGCGCAAATAGCACGTTGACGCCCTGCGGTCGGTGCAGGCGCTCGAGGCTGCCCTCCACCGAATTTTGAATGGCGGTGTTGGTGAGGTCGCCGCTGCCGTCGCCGACCTCCGTGTACACTTTTGTGTCGACCACGAAAGCGTCGCTGAGCCCCTGGGCTGCGCCGATGAGCTGCTCGGCCTTGCCTGGGTTGAAAGGCGGGTAACGTGCGGCCGTGTCCAGGCGGCTAATGCCGAGCTGCCTGAGCGTGTGCAGCAAGTTCGTGACGGAGTCGCTGTCTTGGAACTCGGTGCCGTCCATGCCGAACACGCCCGTCCCAAAAACGAGTTGAGGTGCCATTGTATGTGCTCCTCTCTTGAGTGTTTGACGTGTTGAACGGTTGAGCAAAGAATGTGCGGCTGGGAGACCTCTCCTCACACTACAGGCACGAACGCGAGCGGCATTCATCGCGTGGTCAATTCAACATTTAGCGACCACCAACGGGGTTGGCATACCCGTCGCCGTTACTGTGGCCCTGCAGTGATGAGTAAGACGCCGAAATTGGTCGGGTTGGCTAAGCGAGGCACCAACAGAAATTGGCAACACTGCTGACACAGTTAGTACAACATCTACATCCTTGTCATGCGACTCTTAGCAGAGCAGATGTAATGAAATTCGTAAACTCCCAAAACTTTTTGATTAGATGTGATAGGTTGCTAGTAAGAGGACTTTTAGGTGTGTAATTATTAGGCTATGCTGAATTCAAACAAGACCAAGTCCACGGCGTAAGTCAACCTAAAGGCACAGACATGGATTAAGAACGAAACCACCCACCACCACCCAACCTAAAGTATTGGGGATGTGGCGCCCAAACTCGTAATCATTTGAATCCCATGATGAGCCTACATCTGCAACTACCCCACGTTTCTGTGCTCAGCAAGTATCGGCCTTTTCAAATGTGACCTGCTGAGCAGCCCCGTCCATAAATTGTTTAATTTCTGTCGCTTGTATAGTCTCTCACATTCTTCCCAACGTCTCATGGTAGAGGGCATTCAGTCTGTCTGAATGTCCAAGGCTTTGATCATTTCCGTCAATCCACCAACGATGTGCTGATACACAGCCTGCTGTAACCGTGGCTTCGACAGGTCCTTGTCAGAAACACCAAAATTACAGTCCAAGCACTGTTGAGTGAGATCTTTGTACCTAACACCCAGCACAGGCACTTCCTCCGCGAGGCTTCGCACTGCCTCTACATCCCCGGGATCCTCCAGCGTCGACCAAGTCCCGACTTGAAGCCTGTAAACTGTCAGAAAGTCACATACAGTATAACATGATTGGAAGGAAAGGAGATCTGAAAGGACCACACAATCCATTGTTGTGGATTAAGATCGAGACTTGATTTGGAACGCGTGTGCCTCTCCAGGCGATGGTATGAAGACGAAGTGATTGTTGCTCAAAGGAGACGCACATTAATGTTCCCAGGCCCCAGAGGGTGAGATTGCCTAATCCATGAACCAATTTTGCTTTTTTGATCGCCTCACTGGGGATCATATCGTCCATTACGCAGTTCTCGTCTAGAGGGGCGTCAACAAAATCAAATGCCAAGTGCGCAGTCTGTAAGCAGCTCGAAAGGTCGCTGTCATGGAAACGAAAGAATGAGAAGTCGTGAATAGTGACATTGTCCCTTAGCCACGGAGTTGAGTGAAGCTTCAAGACCGCCATGACGAAGTTTCGTGCAAGTGTTAGCTGATCGACGATGGTAACGGAACTTTCAGCAGGACGACTAAGAATCTCTTCGGTCGTAACACATGTTGATTCAGATACCGGCCTCGAAGCCGTCACTCCGAAAAAGCTATGCCTGAAGGTCTCATCGCAGCAGCTGTCCAGATACCCGAGACACTTTGCGTCGCAGGAGTCGAGGCCGTTTCCTTGCAATACCGTACAGATGTTTTGGGCGACTCGGAGGTCAGCGATAACTGGATCCTGCTTTGTCAATGTAGGCGATGCGATTGTTGACTGTTCCTGGTTGTCGTCCAAGTTGAAGCGAACCCTGTGCTTTTTTCGGCGGTCGTCATCATCGGCTTGTGATGGGGTGTTGAGTCCATACTCCATAAAGTCCAGGAGGCGTGATTGTACCTGAAGGTTGATGAAACCTACATGGGGGGATGTTCTAAGAGCAAACATGATCAGACTCAGCCATGGCGAAAGATTGCCACTCACCTACCGTTGTGGGCTACCATGTCCATAGCAGGCAATTGCGACCTCCATCTCGACTTCGTCTCGCACTTGAGTATCAAGCTTGAGTCTGACGTTATGCCTGACTGCCTTGGGCTGCCATCTTGAAAGTTCTTTCAACCACGCGGCAGCCAGAGCCTGGTGGAAGGCCTTTGATGCTCTGCGAACTTTTCCAATCGAGGCAAATTCTTGGCTGAGCTGATAAGCAGGCCTAACCCAGGCGATTCTTCGAAGAACTGGCTGCTGGATCTCCGTTGCTTGCTCGCGGAGACGTCGCAGATCGTTATTTAGTTCTCTCAAATCCTTGACCCGTTCTTCAAAGCTGTCTTTGTTCCATGCTATCTTCGCTTTATTCATTACCCGAAGCGCTGTGCCTTTTAAGATTTCATTCTGTGTTGGCATAATTAGCTCTTACGCAAACTGACACAGCAGGTTTAAGGCTGGATGGTTTCTCATCTTCACCTTTGCACCTCGGATATATACGGATTAAGAACAGTTCACTCACTTTTTCATCCGTGCGTACCATACCATCAAAGCAAGCGAGCTCTCCTTGGAGACTCTGCATTGTTGATCCGATTTCCTCGATGGTTTCCTGAACTGTGCACAGGCTCTTTCGGAACGCATGTTCCAGCCCGGTCTGTAGATTTTTACTGCTCCATCTTGGGTCATCTGGGTACTGGAGCATATGTTCAATATCATCCTCATCCTGTTCGGCTAATCTCAAGAGCAGGTGTATCTCGTGGAGAAAGTTCTTTCGCTGTCGATCAACCGCTCTGAGGACTCGCTTCACTTCGCGGGAGTAATTGCGAAAGACCTTTATCTTCTTTTGCAAGACCAATGAGACTTTGATTGCAACGCCCGTGATTTGTAACACGCCTAACGCGAGGGTAAACGGGTCCATGTCATATGAGTATAGACACCTGGATGGTTCCAAGCGCAAGAGGATGGACGTTAGGGGTTGAATAAACTTTTGTCACCATGAGGATAGCAATGGAAGACGTTTCGCGCATCGCTTCTTCGTGGATGGTGTGTTCAGGTGCTGACTGTGTTGTGAAACAACCCCGATCTGCCCCTCTACATCTAGTGGGTAAGCAATGCGCTGATGGCGTTGCTGGCTATACATACACAGCCAATAACTGACAATAGCTTCACACCTCTTCAAATTTGTGCGTGCGTGCACAGCGCCGCCGTGGGCCGCCGTGGCGGTGGCGATGTTAAGAAACATCATGGGCGAGCCTCTAGTTCTGCTTTTCTCCATTTAATAGCTGAGCATTGCTCCAATGGTGTTGGGGCACGTAAAGGCAGTTATCAGCTGATGTCAGCTTACCTCGCATCATTTGTGCATGCACAGCGCCCTCGGGCGGTGGCTGTGTCGAGAGTTCACTATCCTGGCTCCCCGACTAGGCCTGTACGTCCCTTTATCTCCGCCAGTTGGCCGACCCCCCCCCCCTCCAACTTTCTATCATTGTCTAGAGGTTTCGATGACCCCGACTCTTCAGTCTTCAGCCTAGCTACCTACAAGGACCTTTACACATCATCCGCATCTTCGGTTTTGCTGTGAGAACTTTGTCCAATTTCATACACATGGAGTCGCCGAGGTCACAAGACGTACATGGCAGTAGTACTGCTTTTGTACAGCGATACCTTCAGGATGTGGAACGACCGGGGGCAAGCGCGGAAGGGCAGAGTCATTTGGCTCAACTCAGTTCTCAGTGTATTTTGACGTTTCAGGTTATACTAAAGACTTTACATGCAAAAAGAAAGTCCGAGTCAGAAGAACGCAAATTGCTGGAGATCGGTCTTGAAAGAAGCTATGGCCGTTTGAAGATATGGTCAGACGAGAATGGCGCGGTCGACGGAACCTTAGATGCAAAGCTTGAAGCATCACGTGAACTACGGCGCGACACGCTCAAATACATGGTGAGCATCAGTCAAGCATTGACAGAGAGTAAGGGTTTCTATTCATCCAATGCACAAGGAATTCTATCAGCAGCGGCTGACTCTACGAATAGAAGTCGTCAATGTCCTCGGAGTCGAACTCAGTGATGCTGACTATGAATCGATTTCCGAGCTCAGATGCCTTACTGCAGCAGTTATGGGAGGCGAGAGTGACCCTTTGTCAGACTCGGGGTTGTCAGATACCAGTACTATCTCAGTCGACGGCGTACTGGAGGATTTGAGAGTTGACACAACCTGTCTCTTGGACCTGGAACCACTTTTGTCCAATCCAATCTTTCAGACGGATCCCGAACGAGCAGCAGTTCTAGATGCCAGCCGAATAACATGGAACCCACACCAGCCCTATAGCAATAAGGTTAGCGCACGATTTCCGATGGCTGCCGATGAACTGGTCGCGAGGTTAGGCAAAGCAAACTTTGAGCGATTTTTGAGATGTCAGGAGCTGAAAGCCAGCAACGAATCTGACCAGGCAAACACGAGTGTACAAGATGGCGCGAGTTCAAGGTTCCACGACTCTGGCATCGGCTCGTCTCTCCACACCGCGGGATCCGCTTATGCAGAAACGGTCATGTCATATGGAGCGGATGAGGAAAGAAAAGTGCGAGTGCCACCACTGCCAGCTCAAGCCAAGGAGAATCTGCCATTTTCGTGCGTGGCTTGTGGTAAATCGGTCAAGATCACCACAAACAGTGCCTGGAAGCAGCACATATACGGAGACCTGAAGCCATGGATATGTCTCGAGGCAGGCTGTGCATCCGCCACTGATACATTCGCGACTCGAAACGATTGGATTTCCCACCTCTCTCTTGATCATGCAATGGGCCCAGACTGGCACATGATCCAGTGCCCCCTTTGTCGAGTCGACATTGGCCCGGGCAAGCTGTCGATAACAAGACATATCAATGATCATCTGGAGGAGATATCTCTCTCAGCTTTAACAGCTGACTGCGAGGTTGGCAATGAAGAACCTGAGAAGAACAACACCTCGAACAACACTTCGGACAGGACCTCGTACTACTACTGCTACGATTGCGGTTACTACATCCCATCGGGGTACTATTGCACCCACTCCTACTACGGCAGGAGCAGGTCCAACAATGTCTACCAAAACACCGCGGAGGGTGTCAGTAACCCGGGGCAGGAGGTCGTAGTGGTTAATCGGCGACACCGGTCGAACCGCAGTCCAAGACAACGGACTCGATACAGCGTCACAACGACTCGTTACTACGTATGAATCATGACATTTGGTCTCAAGTTCGGTGGTTCTGAAAACACACACAACAGAGAAGAATCGGACCATAAGGACGTCATAACTCACAAGAAACCGTCCAAAAGCCCTCGATATTGACTCCAATGTACAGAAATACAGGGTCTGGCCCACGAAAAAGCTATGTAGGCTACGCGACGGGAGGGAATTGCAACCACCATCTCCCAACCATAAGTATTAGATCAGCCTGATTAGAAAAGGCAGAGACGGTCAGCACACTTCCTGAATTCTAAAAGCGCTCGGTCATTATTGGAAGAAAAGAAGGATTTTTAGATATGCCTATATAACAATCTTCTTACGGCCTAGCCAATTGGTTTGCGGAATTGTCTGCTTCTGAGGAGTGGTCAAGCTATTATTGAGAATATGAGTCAGCGATATATACTGCCTGGGCCAATCGATAAGCACATACGGCCACAGACACAGGAAAATACGGGATCCTATCCACCCTCCTATAGTTAAGCCTGTGATCGGTAGATTGGTAGTTGTCGCCGTATTCGTCGCCCCCCGCCGTCCACGGAGGACGGCCGGCCGCGCCAAGCCCGGCCTCCGGGGCGCGACTACCGTTTCCCTACAGTATAATCGTAACGCCCATCCAAACCGGTCTGAGCAGACTTGCCCACTATGGGGCCTGAGCCAGGGCCGTGTCTAGAACCACTCCCAATAAGAAGTAGGGAGGGGTGACATTTGGCTGGGCCTATGTGGTAGCCCTAGTGTATTATCCAGGGGTCGCTTAAGTTCTGACCCCTGATCCTTGATGGCTTAAATCCCAGTCCCCAAATGTTTAATGTTAATTTTCAACACCATCATGTTATGAGAAGAAATCACGGCCCTCGCTTGCGCTCCGTACCAACCAAGAGCCCTGCAGATAGTCGGAAGCCTTGTGATCATGTCATGTTGGCTCAGCCCCACCCTATGGTCAATAGGGCCGCGTTTGCCAACATGCAAGTGCTCCTTCGCAGCACCGTCGAATATTCTCTCTTGTCAGCTTAGGCATAAATAGGCGACGGTGTCTCTAAACGACCAGCCTAGCTACGCACTCTACTCGCACATTATCATCCTTCCTACCCTCTCAAGAATCTCAACGTCACCAACACAGGACATCACTTGTGGAGTATCCCTCTCTAACTATGTCAACTGCCCCCTCCACAATCAGTCTGGCTGGTGCCGGCTTATCGATGGAAATCGATTATGCTCTGCCGGGCAATCACCTACCTACCCAACAGCACAGGTTGGAACAACTTACAGCCCTCCGCCAAAACCGGGCCAAACATCGTCTGGATGAGTACAGTAAAAAGGTCGCCCCAAAAACCGCTGCAGCACGCCGGCGTGCAATAGAAGAGTGTGCTGAGTCAGTTGTCCCTTCTCAACACAGACACCCTGGGCTCAACATCGATCTATTCCCTGCTGATTGGGCTGACATTTTACAGTTTTTTTGAGAGGACAGCGCATATTGACCACAAACAAATCTGGTATGGTCTCTGTGTTGACGATGTCGACGCTGAGCGGCATTGCCAGGACTTTCTCGAAGATTATGCTTCCAACGCCAAAAAGCAGATGGTTGTCACTGGAGTGGACATAGAGGGAGTGGACATAGAGGAAGTGCCTTCCATTACGTCTGCCTCAACCCTCGTTCGTTTCTGGGATGCCCTTGTTGGCGAGGCGAACTCTACAATTTTGCAGGAGAAGAGAGATGCAGACCCTAAGAATAGGTCAAAGTGGGTGCTCACTAATTCCGGCAGGAAGCCTATTTCGGGATACGCCAGTCCAGTATCTAGAATACGCAAGGTGAGTTTGGATGAGCCTATTAACACCTTTGCAGCTGAAATGTGCTGACTTAGATATAGTGAATCCAGGACACTCTGGCTGGTGATTTAGGCCTTACGCTTCACCAAAAATATGAGAAGGTGGAATCTACACCTGATGATGTTATAATGGTGATTACCATAATATGGAAGAGGCCGCGGGACATTTTGTGCGACCATCGTCTCCGCATGGCTTTCCATTCGACCGTCCTAGTTGGGGCTTTAGGCGGCTTTCGACCTGGAGTTATCGAGTGTCTTAAGTATAAGGATATTGAGGCAGCGATGATCCGTGGCCCTGAAGGTGGTGTCCTTGTTGCGACAACTAAGCTCAATCATAACAAGCAAAAGACCGGCACGTGTTTCAGTGCCCAGAACGAGTTGTTAGTCATCCCCTTCCCGTTTGTGATAGACTCATTTGCTGACTGAACCTTCAATGTTTCCAGCATTGACTTCTCTGTGACATTTGTCCCTGAGAAGCGGGTTTGCTTGCTCACTTTGATTGTAGCGCAGGCGCTTGCCGATCAAGCCTTCGACGCGGGGTACCAAACTTTAGAAGACGTGTTAACTCGGCCGAATTTTGAGGATGACATCGATTATATTCCTTTGCGATGGAAAGAAGAGATGCTAGAGAAACCTATTTTTCCAATAAGTTACGCTGCGTTTGCTGGTCTCTGGAGGCGAGCTTGGCTTGTAAGCGGAGCCCGTGGCGAGGTTCGACCTTACTCCATGCGAGTTGGGGCGGGCGCTCGCATAGACGGTAAGTTGACCTCAACCAAGCACAACCGCTCTTGCATAGCCTGCCGGTTACTAACGCGTATAACCCCAGCATCCCAATCCAACGCCCTTCGAAATTACATCCTCTCAAACACAGACGAGATTTTTGAGCGCAACTACATCCCTCGACACGTTCGCATCGACCTCCTTAAGACAAATTTTGCTGCCAGTGGTACGGCCAAGCACAGCGATCAGATCTTCGAGTTGCTTCGTCGCGCCAGCCTGAAAAGCGATCCGAGGGCTCCGCTCTACCCAACGCGCCAAGAATTGCAAAGGATTGAACAAGGACAAGTCTTACGTGACCTTCGAGCTGCTCATGCCGAGGTTCGGAAGACAGCGCCCGCCGACTCGCCAGAAGCGAAGAGAGCTGCTGCCCGGGTTCAAGACTATCTTAAAAGGGCTACCCACGCCAGTGTCAAAAAGAGGCGGGAAGAGTACTTCGAAGAAGTCGACCGTCTGCGCGCTCTTGGCCGCTCCGCAGCAGACCTCAAATCTGGATCTGAGGAAGTCATTCCTGTAATCAGAGTGTGCTCGCTCGTGGCATCTACAGCAATTGGCAAATTTTTAGACCAACCGGAGCTGGGAGGGGAGAAAAGGCAGCACTATTACGTGGAACTCCTGTGCGCTCACTTGACTCTACGGCCCGCCAGCGTAGAGCTTCTTATCAAGGCATTGTCCACGGAAGGTGGTGTTAAGGATAGTCATATTACTATCCGTGATGTGCGGCCGGGACCCTATATACCCGGGAATCCGACCCGATGCCTCCTGGGCTGTGAACAAAGTTTTGGACGCCGTTCGAGCCTGACAAAACACGTCATGCTCCTTCATGGAGTCACGTTCGGCCTCCAATTCGAGTGTCCGGAATGCTGGCGACTGGGAATTCGGCCAGGGGCTTTGATCAGGAGCGTTATCGAATGGAGCAACCACGTCGAGAGTTGCCATGGCAAAGGCTTTGCACCTATCATGGACGCGGAAAGGGCTACCCAGATTACGTCGCGCAAGCCTCGCACATACCTGCCAAAAGAACTGGCTCGTTGCCTTATTTGCAATGGTCAGTTCTGCAGCGGCGCTGGTTTCTCTCGGCATCTTAGGAATCGACATGTGGGAAATGATCTCTCGGCACCACTCCCCTGCCCTGAATGCCATCGTCAAGGGGCTGCTGAGACAGTGTGGGTAAACGGATTGGAAGACTGGCTACGCCACGCACGGGAAGTGCATTTCTTCGACAGCGAAAGAGGAGTCAAGTTATCAGAGGACGGTAGCTCACCGGAACTCATACACATCCCAAAAGAATCAAGAGCAAAACAAAGCTGGGGCAAGGCACGCCGCCGTCCGCCCACCGCGCTTGAGCGGGAGGAGAAACTGGAAAGAAAGCGCGCACAGCAAAGGGTCTACAAGCAGCGGCGCCGAACCAACGAGGAGGCAAGCAGAACAGCGGGATATCGATCCAGCTCCGCGTCCCACGTTGGTGGATTTGCTCCTCCAAATAAACGGCACTCGCTTAGGATCACGGCTTCCGTCAAGGCCTGCGAGGATTATAATGGTTCTTCGGAATGCAGCGATGAGTTTTCTGGGGGTTGGAATAATATGTTCTACCCCGGCGAAGGAACTGCCTCTAACAGCGACACGCTTATAGACGAGTTTGCTTCAATCCCGGGAGATGATTTTCCTGACAGCTTTGGCTTTAACGATACTAGTCTGGGAAAGTTAGACAACGTCGACCCCAGGCAGTTGCTAGCGTCGGCACAGCCCGTGACTTCTACTTTTTTCGAAGGTGGTGTCAATTCCGACATTAATTTCGTCAACAGTTTTGCTGTCACTGACTATTTCAACGAATATCCAAACCATAGCGAGTCCATATTCCAGATGCCAACTTACTCGGATGCAGTTTTGTCACCTGTTGCCAACGCGGATCTCTGCGAAACCATAGATGGCGATATACTCCCAGGCGAAACGGCCATCGATCCTCGGCTCTATAACGGATTCACCTCCATGCTTGCCATGGAAACGGGCCAGGAAAAGACCTCGGAACAGGTGCATAGCTATGGGGTAGATGGACCGAGGAGTGATGCCGCGGCGGTCGTCACTGTCGAGGTTTCTGAAGGTGCTCAATCCTTCACAGCACCGCACAGGTCCCAACGCAGCAAACAGCCTAACGTGTGCACTCCAGCTTTTTTTTCCTTGCGAGATCCCTAGCTACGCAGTTCGCAGACAACCACATATAGCTTTTACGGCTTGGTCTATTGTCATGCTGATTATGAAGTCTGAATTGGCTGAATTGTAAACTAGAATAATGAGCTATGTAGTACGGTAACATGATAAAAGTCATTTTGGCATTTGCCGCAATTCATGTCACCTCTTCATTACAAGCTACATGCAGATTGACAACATGTGGCCCACAACCACCTAGATATATATAGGTAACCCAACGTAAAATAAATGCATACTCTTTTAGAGCGGCTAGTAAATCGGATGCCAGTATAGTGCCCAGCAGTGCCAACGTAATAAATTCCGGCTAGGTCGGCGCCGTAGCATTAGCACTAAGCACTTGACGGCAGCCCTGCAGTGAGACGCAAATAAAAGGATTATAAGCATCGCATTACTCGCTTCTCCACTACCTGGGAATTAAGCTTAAGTCTGCCCGGCGAGCTGCTTTAGGGGCGGCCGGAGTACTCGTAGTAGATTAAAGGAAAGATTAACTAAAACGGTTTTTACAAGTTTAAATTTCAAATTTAGCGGTTTATTAATAACAAATTCCCAAACAAGCTGGACTATATAAGGCAAAGTACTTTAGATAATGACTATAAAACTAGTTAAATGTTACTTTTAGTATTTACCAAGGACAGCAACTTAATCTAGATGTTTTTGCCCCAGACCCAAGTCCTTTCTATATGCTGCCAGAAACATATTTTCACTGGCCCTTAGAAAACAAGGAAAAAGCTTAATCTGTACTGCAAATCCATAAACTTCCCTTTTCAATGGCGCGAACATATCGTCATATGGTTCTCGAGGCGGAACAAGTGTCTGTGGTATATTCTCTCTTGGCTGCTCTGTGTATCTGGATTATCCTCGCCGGCTTCGTCGTTCTCCCAGGGACCTTTGCCACACTTGCACGATCTAACGCCTTGGGGAGCTCGCAGGAGGGACAATCAGTCCAGAGATTAGTGCAAAATACACCACTGCTGCCTGCAGCCTGCATGCTCTACTTAATAGGAATCTCAGGACTGCTTTTCATTTGGTCGCAACTAAGATCAAATTATATATAGCTACTTGCTCATATCTTTATGTAAGTAGAGTTTCCCTATATCTATTATATAAAAGACTAATAAGATAAAATTTAAGTCCTGCTATATTAAATTGTTTAGGGGGGCTTATAAATGTACTTGTAAATATATATACAGCCCGGGCTGGAACTTGGTCACCAACAGCATAGGTAACTTTAGGAGTTATGCTATTTTCTTTATTTTGTGCAGTTATACTTTGCTTTCTTTATCAACTCTGGTTAAAAAAAGTAAATTAATAATGTTTTTATATTTTATGTTATATAACGTCCATCCCTGCGTGGCGGAAAACCCTCCGTGCCGGAAAAAATGACAGGTACTTTGACTTCAAACATGTCAAACTCGCTACAATCACCGGCCTCTGTCAAATTTGTTCTCAAATCGTGTTCCCTAGCTGTCCATGAGCATTTCAAACCCATCTCCCGACAAATTACCTTTGCATGGCTGCCCTTGCGCCCGATCCCGAAGGACATCTCTGTTAATGCCGAACTAGGCCATCTTCCATATACCTCCACCATTGGGCTATTCTCCTCCCTAAATCTTACAAAATCATCACTCCAGGCCTTTAGAACCTTGCTACGTCGCCAGCAAACATCACGAGACGTGTGGCTGTTGTGGCGTCTAGATCTCCGTGAAGCCGGAAGGCGGATTGGTACTTTACATTAGAGCTTGTGACGGTTTGGGTTAGACTGAAACGATCCCGCACTGTCTATAACATATTTGCGCTAATGCGTCCTCATGCCTCAGGCTCGAAAGCCACAGTGTGGCTGTTCACAACGGGGTTGGTTGATGCAACTCCTACGCTTACGTGAGACTTGGTCCACCTGCACTGCGTGAGGTTACCTCGACTCTTTAGCGGACATCACCGTCGCAGGGCTAGCAATTGAAATCCCGGATAACAGTTATTCTGAAAGCGCTATTGAAGTAGTACTGTTGTCCTGAAGGTTCAGTAGAAGTGGCCTAATAACAAGACCTAGGCACAGTAAACTATCTAGAATATAATATAATAAATAATTAAGATTTTTATTATAAAGTAGAGAATTATAATTATAAGTAGCTGTTTGCTATCAACTTCCCACATCCTGGTTTTTACTCTCGGCATCCATCTGCCAGGTACTTATAGCAAGCAATGTTGACTGTGTATGTGGGTGGTTAGGACCAAGTACACGTTGTTGAGATTCAGAACAAGCCTGTATCAGGTAAAGAGCGTCTGTATGACGGCCCATGCCTTTCCAAGTAAAGGCTAGATTGTTCATGCTCGTCAGCGTGTCTGGATGGTCGGACCCAAGCTTGCTCTTGCTCGTCTCCATCACCTGCACCTCCAGCTTCTCGGCCTCCTCCCACCGGCCCTGGTTTC
>LJJS01001113.1:432-31610 GCA_001447215.1 Diaporthe aspalathi
GCTGGGGTTAGCCAAAGTTAGTAAATATTGTAAAAGTGACCCGAGTGGTAATATAACCTGAGTGGTGATAAACCACGTTATATATAATTTATTATAATTTTTAATATTAAGTAAAATAATATATAAAGTTAAGGAAGTTAATTATAAAAGCTAAGTAAGCTAATTCTAGCTCTGGATTTACTAATGGACGTTGAAGTCCATCTTTAGTATAGAACATCTCTAGATTGCTTGGGCCTAACCTTGCAAGCACAATTACTGATATTACTTCATTTGTCGAAGACGAGGACTCTGACCAATGCTTTCTTTGCCATTTGCGGCCCTGCCCCGTGGCTGGTGGGACCCTGATGCTCCAGAATGGTCATATAACGCACAAAGTCGGAACATAGTGCCTCTGTGTCGTACGGCACTAACTTCAAGACGGACTTCAACCTCCATGGGCGACGCACTGGAGGAAATACTTAGTACTTATGCAATGTGACGCTTTTCAATGGATTTACTTGATCATATGATGCAATTCATGATGCGCCAAGTCCACCGGGTAAAAAACGAGCACTTCGGCGCCAATCTGCCTGGTACCTAGGTTGTGTAGCGCAACAATAAAAGGCAGGAATGGTCACGGCGAATACAGAACGCAGCTTTTCCAGCATCACCTCCAATTCAAAACGTTACATATGACTTTACCGCCCTCAAGAAATTGAAGCATGTCACAAAGTGCCGTTCAAGATAGCTTGGGCGATGTCTCGGACTTGACCAAGCCCCTTTCAGGAGCCGGCTTCTCAATCTTCCGATCGCTTGTCCCCCTTCTAGCTGACGACAAGATCACCTACCTGAATGCCTCTCACCAACCCCCTTCCAACCTTGTCGCCCACGCTGCTATCACAAAATACGCCTCTGATGGGTTGTACAACCCCCGCCCCAAGCCGGGGTGGCGAAGCGCCGTGGAGGACACCCGCACGCTGCTAGGTCGGTACATCAACGCCGATCCAGCCTCCATAGCCCTCACCCGCGACACAACAGAGGGCCTGGGCTGCTTCATCCGGTCCCTCAAGGTCTCGCCCGGCGACAACGTCGTCGTCCTGGACACAGAGCGCCAGAACCACGTGTACGGGTGGATGACCCTGCGCCGCACGTCGACGGGCGCACGCGCGCCATCGGCCTGAGCTCCGTCATGTTCCACAGCGGGCAGTGGAACGACGTCGCCGGCGTCTGCGCCGCGTTCAGGCCCCGCGGCGTCCACGTCCTGGCGGCGGGGGAGGTCGTGTATCACCCGACGGCGCGGCGGTACGAGCACCTGAACCTGCGTCTGGTCGCTGCTGTTGCTGCCAAGGCATTTCTGACTGTCTACCTGGACTCCATGGTCCCGGAGCGAGTGCAGGAGCATCTGTACCGGCTTGGCGATGTTCTGAGGGAGGAGTGTAGTGCTCTCGGGGTGAAGATTGTCGGACCTCCCGGTAGGAAAGATCATGCACCTCATCTGTACGTTCTTGATTTACACGATCCGAGATGGGTTGAGCTATTGAAGGAGAACGGCATTTTCGTCACTGCCAGCCGCCTGGGTATCAGAGTGTCGTTTGGTTTCTATAATAACTCTTCGGACATAAAGAAGCTTGCCACTGTTCTCAGGATTGGAGTCAATCGAGGTCTTCCTTTGCCATAAATTTTGGTGTTGACATAGTTAGCTCGAGCTATCGCCAGGTAGCGTTGAAAATGAAATGGGTGAATTGGTACCTGTCGGTTTCATTTGCTTGAGGGACATGGCAGGGACGGAAAGCTGGATTGCCTCAGAAGGCTCAAGTGGAGGCGTTCCTAGACTCCCTGATCTGCCAATTTGTATCTCGCCTGTTGCGCTAGAGTCCAGGCAGAAGAGCACTCGTCGAGAGATAGCACTAGGTACTGAGCTTCCTCTGTGGTCCCAAACGCATTCAAGGTTTTCACCGCTTGCATGATCCCGTATATCATTATCAAGGGGCTATGCGCAAGCCCAAATTGGCTGCAATACTTCCGCACGAGATGCGCAATATCTTAGGCCGAAGTTAAGCAGTCTTTGCGTGCGTTGTCCTTTGCAGCGGCCTCGACCGTCTCTGATGTCGCGTGGACAAAGTTCAGTGCAATGCGGACTTCGAAATAATAGGCTGGGCTGTGTTTCTGAGTTTCATGACGATTCCATTTAACGGAGGTGTAACAAGAGGCTTGGGGGCGACTTACTGAATAGCCGCCATGCATGGGATGAGTGGTGTGCTCGGTGGTTCCCCTTTATTCCACTTGGCACACTCTGGTAGGGCCTCATACCAGGCACACAATTCAATATTTAGTCCATCAAGACATGACTGGCGGCCAAGGCCTTGGAGGCTGGGCTTGGCGGAGAAGAACTTGGCAAGCATCTTCTCGACGATTTTGGAGAGGCAAACTTGCTCTCTAAAGCAGGGCACCAGTGGGTTGACCACGCCAGAAGACACGTCATCGTCTGCGAACCCAGCCGGCAGCCATGGGCCCATCTCAGGAAGGTCGCTAGGTGAGAAGAACGATCAGTTAAACTAGGTTTTCTGCACAGATCTCCAGTCGCCCTGGCTTACGGAAGCCTATTGGTGGTGTTCACTTCTGCGTTGTCGTGGAAGAGGTATACCGGGCGCCCTAGGATCAGACTGATCAGCTTGTAGAGATGTAACAGCCCCAGAAGATGCGCCTACGGATTGCCAAGTCCTCTTCGGTCGCCAAAGATGAGTTATGAGTTGTCCAGTGTTTTAACCCTGCTACTTAAGGACACTGTTTCCCATATAATTTAACAACTTAGCTGACGCCCGTGGCCGAGTGGTCAAATGCTGAGATTGAAACCCAATATTAAATTGGGTACCCAGTGGTTGCGAGTTCAAGCCCCCCTGTATTCAAGGGACCTCATTTGAAATAATGATTGCATAAATGCCGTCGTAGTCTTTCAGAGGCTCGGCCACATCGGTAGTATCGCTTCATATGGCTTTCCTTGGACACACACTCTCTTTTTTTTCATCTTTTGTTCCTCATTTTTTGTGTTTCCCTGTATCCATCCATCCCTTTACAATCATATGTTCTCAAATATTGGTTAATCCAAAAAAGGTCTTCACTGCCCTGAAGATATTTGAGCCTTGCAACTGAACATCCCTGCAATGTGGGCGCTGGAGAGCACCGAATGCCCTGTTATTGTGTAAAAACTTGGACAGCGGCGTAAAATAGTGGGACTCCAGTGCTCCGGTTGATGAGATTAACAACTTGCATCACGGCCTCGGATATATGACCATCACCACCGCTGATGTAACCGATTAATTGCGACACCTCCAATTCAGTGACCGCTGAAATGTTGAGGCCATATTGAATTGCCAAGAAAGTCCCCTCTTGGCCCGTCGAGCCGATCAACAGGGGCACTGGCGCGACGCCCCCGGCCGCACGAGTTGGCAGATAAGGCAGCTCCATCTGCGTGGCATTGTCGCTGGCCGGTCTGAAATAGAGGCCATTGGACACTATCACATCTCGGATCGTTTTGCCATCAACGGCACGAACGCACGCGAGCTCGTCGCCCCTGGAGGAGCAGCCAACAAGAGAGGCAAGTGCAGCCCATGATAGTGGCCCAGCTTCCCGTCCGACGGCACTCACTGTCGACTGGCCGCTTGAACATGCAGCCGCGCGGAAGGGTGGGCTGGTGTGCATGGTGGTGAGCAGGCGGTCGACGGAGCCCCCGCCAGATGACTCGCCCGCGATGGTGACCTTGGAGGGGTCGCCGCCAAATGCGTCGATGTTGGACTGCACCCACTCCAGAGCAAGGCGTTGATCCAGGAAGCCAAGGTTCTGCCCCCCTAGAGGAATTTGAGGTGGGTTTGGAAAGCCAAACACTAGATGTGAAGATTAGCACTGGCCCTGCAGAGGAAGCGACTAGAGTGAGAGGTGCTATGGCGGATACCATTGAGGCGGTAGTTCAACGTCACAACGACGAGGCCGTGCTCCGAAGCGAATCCAGTCCCGTCAAACATGGGTTGGCTGGCTGTCCCCGTCTGCAGCCATCCGCCGTGAATCCAGAACAGGACCGGCCGCCGAGCGGCTGAGTGATTCCCCTGGACCGGGGCATAGACATTGATAAACAAGCAGTCCTCGCTCTTGGGGATTCCGTCATCATCTAATTTGGATAGTATTAGAGCTTGTGGCCATTGAGCATTTTGAAACGTTTTGGAACGACTCACTACTTGTATAATCCAGGCACTTGCTTCCCCATGCAGTAACTTTCAGCGGACCTTCTGTGAAGGTGGCTATTGGCTCTGGTGGAAGGAACCGCCTCTGGTCCACGGGCGGTCGCGCGTACGGTATGCCTAGGAACTTGTTCACTACTGCCGTCGATGATGGCAACTTTGTGGCTGTGCCGATGATAACTCCAGCTTCGATGGAGGCTGATGGAGCCTGCCCAGCGTTGACAAGGGCGCCCACCCCAAGCAGGAGACTCAGGGGCCGATATAACATCTTTTTCGCCATTGGAACTGAAGCCGGTTTGAACAACAGCGTCTTGTGCCTTGGCCCAACATTATGTAGTCCCAGAGGAAAGCCAAAAGTGACAGTCCCTGCAGCAATACTCAGGCGGGAATGATTCCGTAGCTTGGGCAAACTGCTTCCTTCAAGCTTGTTCTGGTTGGGAATTCGGTGCAGGCGGGAACTCGAACCGACTGGAGGATTCATCTCTTGCGACCAGTACGGGTGACGTTTGAGCATCTTGCAACTTTCTGAGTAACCATGGGCTCAGCCACACTGTATATTTTTCTATTTAATTAACCTTTTCATTACTTTTTCTTGTCTTAATTGCCCGCTGCTTATAACGTTTCGTAATTAATTTTTGGCTTAAAGCTTATATATCTTTAATCATATATAATTCATTATGAAACAACAGCTTTTCAAGCATTTATAATCATATATAGGAATTACTTATGAGTTCGTTTTATTTCGGAGAAAATAAGAAGAAATTTGTACTGAGACTATCAGCTGCTTCAAGCATGCCTGGGTACCTAGGTAGGGCGGAGTGATTTGGAAACAGTGACATTGCTTCGAGACCACCAGTATTTGGTTTCATCACCTAACTAGACGAAGATAACCTTCAATGTTAATCTTCTTTGCAGCTTTAAATATGAGAGCCCGAGGTCGGCATCAGCAATAGGCGATGTAAGCAACCCGAGAGGTCAGAATCCATGGGTCCTTTCGGCAGGCCGCACCACACCAGAACTTAACATTCAGCCTTAGACCCCACAACCTGCATCAAGCTTCAACCTACGTAGTTCAAGGTCTTTTAAGAAAACCAATAGGACTCCAAAATATGCTACGCAGAGAAGGAAGCTACCCCATATCAAACCCCTCGGGCCCTTTGAGCTCTTACAGCCCTACTAGGTCCTCCAAAATCTCTAGCGCTCTGTGGGCTCCGTGGCTTGGAGAAGGGCTTTAGTGTGCGTGGAAGACGCAAGGGGCTACATGCTAAATTGTTCGTACTGGGTGGACGTTACCAGGTGGGGAGCAATTGGTCGCCACCCTTCAGTCTGAGTGATACAGAACTTAGCCTGCCTTGGCAATTATTGAAGCTGCGATCTGAATCCTTGGCTCGGCATCGCGGTCCGCCTGCTTCCATTCCTGCCGAGTTAGCTTCACATAAATGAAATTTCGTTGTCGGGCGCTACTGAGTAAACGTCACAGGTAAAGACGGCCATATCATGTTGTGCATGGTGCGAATATTTCCGTCTAGAACATCACTAGCTCGTTGGGTTTCGACACCTCTTGCATAACATCCCAATGCTCAACAATGCACGTCCCGTTAAATCGGTAGATATCCATGATGGCCAGCAGATGTTCACGCTGGGCCTCCTTGCATTTCATATGTACAGCTGCGTGGTTATCCGCCATGATGACGCGCAGGACCTCAATATCCACCCCCTGGTCGAATACATGCCCCAGAATTTCAGCCACCGCCGCCGCTCCGTGGCCGATGTCCGGGTTGTGTTGGACGTAATCTTCTGAGACGTGTCGCGCAAACGCCTCGCGGGGGTTCAGCTCGACGACGAAAGTATGCAAGAATGAATCCAGTATTGCTCTCTGTTGTGCATTGGTCGCAGGCCGCCCGGGACAGAGGGGCGTATTCGTAATGTCGAGGGTGTCACTGAGGCCAAGTACGGATTGCGCGTATGAGGATACCCCAGCGGGGAGAACACCCCAGAGGGCTGCTGGAAGGAGTGCGCTTATGTTGCTGACAAGCATGCTGAAGGTCTAGACCCGGAAGAGGGTCTCAGAAGCAAGATGGTAAATTCAAGCAGTCAGTCGGACGAGTACAGCATTTATATGAGCGGGCTCTCCACCAACGATCAACGGGTGGTGCACTTAATCTGCCCCACCGGATCGTTGCTTCACCCCGACATGCTGTTCCTTGCTTTCAATATCTACACCACATGCGTCCACGCTTCGAAGAGTACATTATTAGGTAGAGTAATAGGGCTTTTACGCTAGCTGATAGAATCGCTTTCATAAGCGTCGCAAGCGATTTGGAAACAAAGTCACCTACCGCATGAAGGGACTGCGCGCAAATCTTCTTGAAAAGGGATTCTTATCGCATCGAGAACGAAAAAGGTTACCACAAGGCTCTAGCTGTACGTGATTTAACGGTCAACTTTTTGAAACCTTCTTCATGGTGATTACTAAACCTGAACATCTGATCTTACCCTCGTCCTCGGAAGCGAAGGCCGCAAAAGGACCTCGACACAAGGGTTGGTTTCAGGGGCAAGTCTCGCAAGTCTAGAGAGTCAAGATTCAGAGTTGTGATGGTTCAATTATCAGCTATCATGACATTAAACACGCAGTGTAAGACTTCCAAGTTTCGCACAGATCCGTAGTAAAGCCCTGACGATAGCAGAGTGGCATTGTCTCAGGCCCAGAACCATACGAAGTCTATCAACCCTGTGTCATCAAATCGCACTTTCGGCGGCTTGGGGCCTCCCTATAAACTTTGCTTTTGGTAAAACACAACTGCCCTGTGATAAGATAGCGCTCCTGCAAGGCCCAGGCACGTGTGTTAACATTGAAGGGGGTCTTCCTCGATATCGTCCGTGTACATCCGCAGACGGGCCAAAGTCGTGTGTTGCGCTCACCCAGGTCCGGGGCAGACGCAATGGATGGATTACTTACTTGACGCCCCTGACTTCCCTCCAAAACCCAGGTCGCGGCTTTGTTGGCGACTGAGTCTTCGTAAGTTCGTCCCGCCATGGCTGATTCTCTTCCCAATCCGCCACGTCATCTTCAATGTTGTATTATGCACAGCGAGTCGATCCAGCTGTGGGAAAACCCAGGGCTATTGGTGCCTCTCAAACCTCCCGGTAGGTCTCTGGGAGCTCTGCCATTCTCTGCTTTCTATGCAGGTTTGGTAGTTCTCCTTTCCGACGCAAAGTGTAGGGACCCACCACTGTGGTGGCTCATGGTGGTGACCCCACCCACGCACCACCCTCTCACGCACAGCTTTTCCCGGGGTCCCCACCAACCACGCCAATTCTGGGCCTCTTTTGTCCAATCCAATGAATGCCGAAATTGAAAATAAATGATAGTATTCCACTTTCGTACTGAGATTCCATTGGAATTATTAAATTAAGCTTAGAAAGTGGGTATTTTGGTGGGAAAAGTGGATTTCAGGGGGGGGGGTGGTGCAAGACTTGGGTAGTTGACTTGTAAGGTCGTGGATCGTCTGCCATCAGTTGGACGATCCGCCAGCCGGCTACCTAGGTACTTTGCCAAATTGTACCACAATTTCAACGAGGCGGCTCGATAAGAAGTGCCGGTGTTCTCTGATGGTAGGGCATTTGCCGTGGAAAGTAGAGCGTTTCCGATGCTACTGCTTCCAGGAATTGGGAATATGAGCTCTTGACCAACCAATCCCAAGTGATTCTGTCCTTTGGAGCTCAATTGTCTTGCTACTCAGCTCCTCATTTTCATGCTGGAAGCTTCGAGACGAGATCTGCTCTACACCGTTGTGCACCGTAACTAGAAAGGTGCCATGTGGCTTGGAAATTTTGTTCAAAGCAGACATTTCCCGTGATTTATTGTTCAACATCTTACCTAGGTAAATTGCTATTTTACCTTGAACCGTGTTTAACAAGTAGCTCTGTAATCTCTTTGCTTTCAACCAATCTTGCCAAGTCCAGAGGTGAGATTGCTCCCAATTTATTCACGTCAGCACCGGACTTCACGAGCAGCTTCACTGATTCGAATTCCCTTGCTTGTAGGGCTTGCACCAGGGGCGTGCGGCCCTTCTTGTCCAAGGCGTTCGGATTCGCACCGTGGCGGAGTACCTTCTTGGTTAGCTCCGTGTTTCCAGAACTGATTGAATGGATGAGCAGAGTCTCCCCATTTCCGAGCTCTTGGTTTGGGTCGAGGCCCTTCTCGAGGAGGAGCGGAACGAGACTGGCCTGATTTCTCTCAACAAGGACGCTGACTGCTGTCTTTCCCCACGAGTCGCACTGATTCGGTGTGGCACCGTAGGTGAGAAGAAGCCTGACCAGTTCCTCTCGATCTACTGCGGAGGCACCCTGGTCTTTGACAGTGTTCATGAGGATGCTGGTTCCCATGAGGTCTTTGGCGTTCGGGTCCGCGCCTCGTTCAAGCAATTTCTTCACAACGTCGATACGCTTCTTCGTGAACGCTTCCATGATCAGTGAGGTCCCAGTGTTGGATTTCGAGTTGACGTTGACGCCACGCGCGAGCAGAAAGTCGAAAATTTCATCCCTGTTCTCCCGCAAAGCCAGAATAATGATGGGATTTCCTGTCATATCTGTGGCGTTGACTGACCCACCGCGTGATTGGAGGAGTTTGAGCATCGCTATGTTGTTTCCCGAGTAGGCGTGTTGCAGCGCAATGCGACCGTATCTGTCAGTAGTGTTGACATCCGCTCCGTGGTCCAGCAGAAGCTGTACCATCCCCAAGTCACCCTTATCGACAATATCCAAAAAGTAGGAAGAGCCGTATAGATTCTTGTGGTTCGGGTTGCACCCGTGCTGTAGCAAAAGCTTGGCCATAGGGATGTCACCAGCTACAGCCGCCCAGAACAGCGGAGGTAACTTTTTGACCGAGTCACTGACGTCTTTGGAAGCTCCAAGCTGCAGTAGTTTGGCCACCACCAGAGACTGTTGGTGCTCTATGGCGAGGACAATAGGTGTCTTTCCCTCTTCGTTGCGCCCATTGATGTTCGCTCCAGATGAAACAAGCGATGTGACCGTGTTAATGTCACCTCTAGAGGACGCCTCACAGAGCGCTATGACAAGAGGCTCAGGCTTATACCGGAATGGAGCAGTCACAGCCCGAAAGACTTCTGAAAGCTTGCTCTTTTGGGCCTTTTGGGAAGCTGGGCTTTCAGGGGGCGATGCCGGCTGTTCGACTCTCTTGGCATCGGAAACTTGCGAGGGAGCATTCTCATCGTAAGGCGGCGGGGCTTCCTCATTGTTATCAGCAGGGCTCGGGTCACTCGATACCACCGCGCTGAAAGCACCATCCCCTATGTCCAGGAGCTTGCGGTATCCGCGGTCGTCCAGGATTTTATCTTGGTCATCTGTGGTATTCCTATATCCAGTTAGAGACAAATCACGGTAGACGAGCCTATTCTTCCAAT
Source organism: Diaporthe aspalathi (assembly GCA_001447215.1). Classification (NCBI taxonomy): domain Eukaryota; kingdom Fungi; phylum Ascomycota; class Sordariomycetes; order Diaporthales; family Diaporthaceae; genus Diaporthe; species Diaporthe aspalathi. The sequence continues at coordinate 10,070 of LJJS01001113.1, forward strand.
CTTACACCTGTAGAGCTTCGATCAAGCCCTGCATTACCGAAGTCTCGAGGCCCAACCAGCTCTCATATTTTGACAGTAGGTTCTCGTCGATTTGGAGCTGTTGGACCGCGAAGGCCCTAGTACCCTCTTCCACGATCGCCTCGGCGCGAATACACTTGTCCAGTCGATCGGCGAGAGTGTGTTGTAGCTTCTGAGAAATCAGCTCCGCGCCGCCCAGCTTCTCGCCGAGCTCGAGCGCTGTTTCACTGAGCTCATTCAGGTTGGTCGACACTCGAATGAGTGGGGTATTGCTGGCGCTCTCCTGAGCCACATTTGCAGCGATACTCGTGGCTGCCGAGGATGCGCGGTTGTGTATATCTTGGCATCGGGCCGCGAGTGCTGGGGCTGAGAAGGAAGTCATCGCAATGAAGAAGATGGTTTGAGTACACCAGGTCCATATATTCTAAGTCGCATGGGCAGATATAACAGCCTCCCTCGCTACCCGGGTTTTCAATGATCAGGAAATTCAGTGTTAAATGTACGGGACGTCGTCCCCAAAGTTGAATTTGAGGGAGCCCACATGCACGTTCAAAGCGCGGAAGGATTCAGAGGCGCAGTCAGCCCGCTAGGGAAGACTAGATGGATGATAGGTGCCAAATCGTTACGTGGCGCGTAAGCCCGTATTGGTCGTATTATTCAACTAGTTGGTCAGTCTACGTTAGGCAGCAGAGTTCAGGACATAGCGTTTCATCGCTGCGTATTCTTTGGACAGGGAAAAGACCATGGTGGTCGAATGGTTGGTCACAATCAATGGTTCCTACGATGGATCAAATGCATGCAGTAATATACAGACTATTATAGCGGTACGGCTAAGCTTGAAAGCTCAACTAACGGCGTTCCATGCTTGCTCTTGTGCTCAATCAAGTCACAAAGCCACCTGAAGCAACGACTCGGAGGAAATGGCAGCCAGCAAGGGTGGCAACATATTAGATATCCCAGACATTTTTGACATTATTTCGGCGCTAAGATAAAGACCTAGAAATAATGGACGCCAGAAGTCGGTGCCCCGGAGGATAACTCAGACCTGGTCGCAAATATTGACAGAGTGCCAACGAGGACCATGCAAGTGAGGAAGCGGACTACCAGGCCAGCGGAACCACCGCTTTCAATCCTCGATAATGTAAATTTGCCGCCAGGAAAGTGCAGACTCACTTTTTAAAACTGGAGAAGGACACTGTAGCCGAATTAGCGACTGCAAACCTGTGTAGGATGAGACAGGGAACGGCATACATGATTGGCTTCCCAATTAATGAATGAGTACAGCGCAAATGAGCCCCAGCATTGTTATTGATTCGACGCTCCAATTCAGGAAAGGCTTTTTGCCCAAGGGGGTCAGAGCAACTGCGTCCCAAGAGCCTCGTAAGCCTCTAATCGGTGGCCCAACGGAGCCCATATCCAGGGTCTGCTCGTGTGTGGTAGGTTTATGAGCCATCGCAGCCGTTCTATCGGGCGAATATTAGGAGCATAAAGTTTTAGTCCCGAATATATGTTGCTTGTGGTACAAATACCTCAAGAGTAAACGAAAACCAGTCTGGTGGATTACATTGAGCCCCAGGACTTTGCATCATGATACGTATTTTTGGGATCTGAGTTTCACCTGCGAGGCAAGATTAAAGCTTCTGAGACTCCATAAAATAGGAGCAAGTGAGAGAAATCTTCAGTGCCACTTTTTATGTCAGAACGACCCTTTGAAAGCATCTTCGAGTCTCACACACGTGGCCAAGCGTTCTTGGAGCTCCGGAGTGTGTGGAGAGGAAGGAGTGGTTCGAAGCTTCATCAAAGGCTTAAGGACGCGAGAGATACTCGAAGCCCTTGTTGCCAATATCACTGATCAGGGAAAACCCAGTGGTACGGATGTGAAGGAGCTGATGCCGAGTTCCAGCAGATCGTAGCGAAGGGGTCCATCGGACACAGGATACGGGATCCATCATCTACCAGTTACCTCATATGCAGACCATTGAAAAGAACGCAGTCTGACTAAGCATGTGCTTTCACAGCTTTGAATCAATCGTATGGTCCCTCAGAAATCATTGTGATTTTCCGAAATCAACTGGATTCGAGTGGACGGTTCGCCACGTTCCTCATGCCTTGACCTGCAGCGGCACGTCTACCTACCCAGATGCAGTCTTCAAGAGTGACCTCCCTTCTTTGCATCTCTTTTCGCCCAGCTGACCGACCAGTATGTGTGTAATTAGGTTCAAAATGATGTTGGTGCGGAAAAATTGAGAATTTACTCTTCAAAACTTGATTTGTGCTGGGGACCCGAGAAGAATCCATAGTTCACCATGTTTTTATCATCGAGTTCAAGAGTATCGTTCTCCCAGATCAAACACAAACACTCAGCAACATCAGGTAAACCTGCGGCTCCACGGACCTCGGTCCCTGTATGGGTCTTTCGACAACTATCTGGCCTTAACGAAAGGATATCCAGTGCCTCGCGCCAGCTCCTGTGATGAATCTAGAGGGGGAGAATATGCAGTCATGCCCCTTTGAGCATGTATAGCCTCATTAGGTGGTTTCGTAGATTCACTATGTGACCGTGGTCGTGCCCATCCTCATGGAGGAGCCACTTGCCTAATTCGTGGAATCGAGCGCCGTTCTTATGGTAAGGATATCATGTCATGTATCTGTTTGCATAGCTTCATCCAGTCTTCTACATTTCCCCGTCAAGTCCGGCGAGTCTTCTCATAGGCCAAAATGTTATTGCTCCGGCTTTCTTCTCCACCTCTTGCCACTGACGATCCGGGTGGTCTTTTTGGGGACGTATACGGTTCTCCCGTAAATAAGAGAAGCCATTGGCCTCATACAATGGCCTCCCCGGGGAAGTGGAGTCCAGAAATACTTCAAGTCCCAATTCGTCTGCCTTTCCCATGCCCCAGTCCAGCAATTGCTGTCCCACACCTTTGCGTCGATAGTCGGGATGGGTGAACAACACAAATAGGTCTGAATATCTCAAAGTTTTAGTGATAGGATACCGCAGAGCGCCGTCAACCCTTTGAATAAGAAAGAAAAATAATGCACGGTATCAAACAAAGAAAAAAAGACTCAAGAATTGTATATCCTTACAAACGTGCGGCTTCTGGGCAGCTTCGGCCCGTGGGGCATCGTATTGGGCAATCATCTGTTCGACAAATTCTCGAGCACCACCCGGAGGGAACCAGGTAACTTCCAGATTGTCGGGGGCTGCAAAAGGGTTCTCGGTGTAGATGTTCCAAAGGGAGGCCCCCGCAAGCCTTCCAGATTCTGTATCAACTACCTTCCTCCAGTTGCTAGACGGATCTTCCGTATGCCATCGCTTAAGTCTCGCCGCCCCTTCTTCAATGGCATCCTCCCGGGCCTGCTCATTGTCCTCGTGAATTGGGAACCACAGATGGAAAAACTTCTGAGGGGGGTCTTCATGCGATTCGAAGAGGCATCTCGAAATCGCATGGAAGTCGGTCTCCGGGTCGATTTCCTGGAGTTTGAGAATCATTTCTGTGATGGGCGGGCATTCCAATGATTAAAGAGACATGTCGACCGTTGGAAATAAAATCTGGCCAGAAAAGCCGATGTTAAGGGGCATCAGCAAGGTGCACCAACGGCGAGAAAGGCGGGCCGATACCCGAATCAGCGTCAGCTCGTCGTCCACCCCAGTCGTCCAACATCTGGTGAGCTAGCCAAATATGGTATGCGTATCATCAGCCAAGGGCAGTGTCCAACTGCCTGGCTGATGGCGCCTTTTACACAGTTGCCTTCACTACTCGACACCTCATAAATGCATGGCCTGCAGGCAATCCGAGACTCGACACAGCAAGGCAAGGCTGACCCGATTGCAGTACAATACAGATGAGATGGTGGTGAAACAAGGAGGCAGGAACCAATTACTCCAAGATATGCATGTGGAAAGGACTGTATGGTTGGGGCAGGACATGCCTGCTTCACGGCCCATGTCACCGACCGCCAAAACGGTCAAGGGGGCCACGATCTACCTGAGTGCTCTGAATGTGGATCGAATGTAGCCAATGCTGGTGAGCAGCAGGCTTACCCACAAACCTACCCAGTTGGCAGGCAATCCTGTCTGCTGGCATTGGCTGTCCTGCTTGGCCGCGGTGATCAACACCGAGGTAGTCGTTTTGGGTACAGTCCGAGGTGGGTGGTAGTGCAACTTGGCCAACGGCTTTCAGTCCCCTGCACCACAGCCAGCCTGAATAGGGCTCCGGTCACTCGGAGGCCCAATGTCAGTAGCACAGGTGGTCATTTATGCATATATGTGCAATCCAGCTCACCTAAAATGACATTGAAGCCATAGAAGCGCTATTTGGTGGCGGAAGGGCTCCCACACACAGATACCTAGGTATTCATATGCGTGAGTGGCGTGGTGTGTGACATGCTAGGGGTACTTACCGCCGTGCCCTCCATTCCATGCTCTACGAATCTCTATCTTCATACTTCCATAGCTACCAAGTGCATTCTGGCTCTCTGTTCCCTCGTATTGCTGCGAATGTTTGGTAAAATTCAGCGTTCACATGGTGACCGATAAACCATCAAGCGTAACTAGTTACACAACGAACAGCGTTCAGATTGACATGGTCAATTGACACCATCAGCCTTGCAGAAGTTTGTCATGAGAACTTTTCCGAGGTAACACAAACAGCAAACATTGAACAGTGCAATCCGAACCACCTCGGAAGTTTGCATCATCAATCTTATTGTAGTCATTGTGGCTGACCAACCATACGTAGGTACGCATACAGCTAGAGCAAGCTCTCGACCGTGGCAAAAGTTTAGCAGGCGCAGCCAACTTGAAGTCAGCGTTGCAGTTGGCTTTAGGGCTGCAGGGGGCAGGGGGCAGGGGGCATGAATCCCTCGTCATCATTTAGGTATACTCAGTAAGTGTCACCCTTCGAGCTGTGGGACTTGGGTCAGCGATAAGATGGATCTCTTCTTGTGCGGTGCGAGCTGCTGTCGTGATTGGGCTTCCTTCACAGTATATTCTGGGTCGGTAGTTGCGATATTGATGACTTGCATATTCTGGAGATGTCTAAGCCGCGCATGTAACAGAGTCGGTGAAGATGAAGAAATTATCTCGTCAGCAATGGCATTCAACCATATATTGGAGGACCCGGCTTCCATTACGCACCTCGTTCCTGAGATTTCCCATAGAATCCGGATTCACATCCTTCATGCATTGGGCAACCTCGTGCCGCCTTCAAATCTCGTCCATTCCACCTCTGGAAACTGAGGGCTGCCCCTCTTCGATCGCCCCTGGATTCGTCTTCAGCCAGAAGCATGTCAGTCGGTCTTCAAGGGCCCAGACACGGCAACAGTCCTTTATTTACAGCCTTGGCCAACAAGCACCAGAAGCTCTGAGAAGCTGAGTTGCTGCGACCCTAGTATCTGACTGCCCAGTTGTACTTATTCATGGGACTTTTGCAATACAGTCGAAAGTCCCCCGGTTTGCAGCCGTCAACCAATACAAATCAATTCGTTACCTCCCTCACAGAATACTAGCCTCCAATAAATCTAATTTCAGTGGCAACGAGTGCACGCCACTATCGCACAGGGTCGTGTTCAAGTCGATCTCGCAAATTTGCGCTCTGCATGTGGGCATATTAGCCTCGCCATCTCGCACCCTCACGATGATGGTTTCAAGACAGGTAGAGAGCCCGGCCGGACTACAGGCTGTACATCCCCGAACCAGGCTTCACTAAGCTAAGCAACAGCTCACAAAATGGCGACGACATCCAATGATACCTCGCCGACGCCTGCGCTGCCACGGCCTCCCCGCACAGCAACAGACTTCGACAAACCTGAAACGTCAAAGGGCCCGATGGCGATCGCCATTGGTGTTGTTATACCACTTACCACTATATGTTTTCTCCTGCGCACGTATGTCAGGGTTTGGATCAAGCGACATTGGGTCTGTGAGGACTGTAAGCGAGTTTCAGCCCGTCATGATCGGCACTGGTGAGAGTACAGAACAGGCCCAGCTAACAACCGGAGTAGGGCTCTCTCTGCTGGCTTGGGCAAGTCTTGACCACAGTCATAGTGATTGCCTGGCAGTTGGCGTGGAATCTCCGGGCTAACAAATACTGGGGGGCAGGTTGGGACAGTCACTTATTGTGGCACTGCAGCAGCCACGATGGCGCACCACGGCGGAGAGCACGAGCGGGACTTGACCGGTGCCGAGCTCAAAGAGGCCTACTACGTACGTAGACAGTAGTCATGCTCCTCCCTCATTCCCTGCGCACCCCTGGGTCCTGTTGCCGAAAAGACACAGCAGAATAAACACTTCGAGGGCAAGCTGACGTAAGACTTATAATGCACAGTGGTTGTATATAGCCAGGATCCATTACGCTGTTGCCATCTGCGTGGCCAAGCTCGCGATCCTCTGCCTATACCGGCGCGTGTTCTCCGGGTACCCAAGAAGCCCCTTCGATATTGCCGTTATCGTGCTCGGCGTCCTGCTCGTGCTCTACTACGTCGCCACGGTCATTGCCAAGATATGGGAGTGCGTCCCGATAGCTCGGGCTTGGGAGCAGCCCATGACGGGCCACTGCATCGACGTGCTGATGCTGGTCAACGTTGACGGCGTCTTCAACGCACTGACCGATCTCACCATGGTAGTCATGCCGCTCCACGTGGTCTGGAACCTAAACATGAAGTTTGCGAAGAAGGTCCACGTCGTGTTGGCTTTCACGTTTGGCATGTGGTGAGCATCTCTCTGCGGCTTACACCTCAGCCGCGGCGAGCAAAGACTAGGGTTCGTATATGACTTCGGGATTTCTGACTGACCTTCATATCAGCGCCCGTGCATTCAGCATAGTGGGTACCGTTGTGCGGATGCGAGGTCACAGGAACCCAGACAAGACCTGGGTTCAGCCTCAGGTAATAATGTGGGCGTAAGTCAACCAGCTTTCATCTCCGTATCCCTCTTGTGAAAAGATACTGCTGCCTTCTGATGTGGGCGAGACGGAATACACATCTGATTACCAGAAGATCTTTTTTGTAAGTCCTAACACACGATATTCGCTTCACTAGTCTGGCCGAGATAACTACAGGGGTTCTCTGCGTGAGCTTCCCGGAGCTTGGCTTGCTCCTCAGGGGCGGTAAGCGCAGGCCGAGCATGCAGGCGAGCACGCGAGTCCGGGAGGGTCGATACCGCGAACAGGATGCCGCGTTCAACGTCGGGCACAATGGCCTGTGGGCCTCGGGCAAGAGGGGCGGTGGCGGCGGTGGGCATTGTGAGCACGTGGAGCTGGACGAGGTCAGGCTCTTCAGCCGTCCTGCAAATGTGGTGAGCATAGAGAGCTGACAGCCAGTGCAGCACATCGCTGAAAGGGCCCCGGGTGAAGTCGAAGTCACGAGAGAGGTCAGGGTGGACTCGGTTAGAGTTGTGTAGTGTTGATGAAGGGGTCCCATTTGGTCGCCGAGAAGCAGGCAATGCGGGATGGAAATGTGTGGGCATTGGCTACCGGAGAGCAGATCTAATATCAACATCTGGGCAGGGCAGAACTATTATCGGTCCCAAGGGAGAATGAAACACTTCCCCTCATCCAAGAATCTCTTCCACCCATCACTCGTGCCTGAGATTTAAAAACAAGAACGGTGTAATAAGGCAAAGCCACTTTGTGCTTGTGAGTCTGGATGTTGTTGTGTGGGATTCCTGACGTGTTTGTTGAAGGGCTAATAACTCGTTGAAAGAATGCATTTGATTCAGTTAGTGAGAGAAGATTGTCAAATAAAGTGGTATTATGTAATGGGGTATTTAATAAGGCTCCTTAATTAAGGAATACCAAGGTCTTAAATAAGGATTAAGGCCTGTTCCAATGCTTACGAAAAGCATCATCATGATGGGATCCATATCCTGATTTCCCATTTAAACTCAACTTTTGAACCTCTCTCTGGAGCCGTACTGAAATTCAACACTCCAGTTTCCACAGCTTTCCCGCTTCTGAATATCCAGGACAACATTGAACGCCTTAGTCGCATCATTCTCCACATTCAGTCTTAGTCTTCATTTACTCAGGCCCCTCCTTTATACACCCACCATTAACCATCCAACACCCTGCATCTGCACTCACTATGTGTGAGGCGCCAAACGCAGTTGTATCGAGGGAGCGCGTCCGTCAAACACTCACACATGCAGTCCGGCAACGTGCCATTGCGCGCATGTGCACGAGCATCACACACTGCATCAGGGCTCTGAATGGCAATAAGATTGTGGCCGTCACGGCTGCAAAAGGTAAGCAACTCCAGAAAAATGACAAATGAACCATCTTTCATTATACTAATTGAATTTCATCATCCTCAGCCTTTCAGAAGGTGTACAACGAAAGAGAGCTCAGGCGCATGATCCTGTGGCTCATGACAGTTTCAAGCTCCGCAGTTGACAGTAGGGGTGGCAAGCAGACCCTGAACGCCAGAATTAATGGTGGCTTGAATGGAATGGTGAGTCCCGTTTGCAATTACGAGACTATTCTTGGGAGACTGATCAGGTGTTACAGGGACAGCAGAGATTCTTTGCTAGCAGCCCTAGTACGATGACGGTGAGGAACATGGTATTATCCATCATGTATGCATGCAGTGTCTGTAGTTTCGACACCATTGTGCCAGCTCAAGCTCAGAAAGGTTTGTGCATCAAGTACTACTCAGAGCTTCACATGCTGAGATGCTCAACACAGTGTTTGAAGCCTACTATAATTCAGTAAACAACAAGCATTTCAAGAAGGGGGGTCATGAATTTGGGTCTGAAGACTTCAGCTTGTCCCGTCCCAGACTGGAGAATCACCATGCTCGTGTTCTGCGCCTTTTGATAACAATTCACAAGTTACAGGTCCGCGAAAAGGTATGTGACCAAAGCTATGTTAGTGTGACTTTCTTTTGGGAAAGAAAGCTAACTCGGAGCACTTGAAGCTTTTGCAGAAGTCCCTGAGCCGTACTGGCAAGGAACTGAACCGTAAGTGTACAACCCGCTATGGAGGGAAGATAAAGCCCGCTGACAGGGAGGTGCTACAGTTGTAAAGCATACACGCACAAGAATGTTGACGATAGCTAAGAACCTGGCAGCTACAGCCTCAAAGAAGGGTCAGAGCGGCTCTGCTCAAAATACAAAGCATTGAGTTGATGAACAGGATGTTACGTGTGGGGAACTCAGGAATTGGTACATGTATTGGTTGCGGAGAATTGTATCTCATGGATGAGCCAGTCTGCTTTAAGTCCTTTGGTTCATAAGTGCTACAAGTCATCCTCTGAGGCTATTAGAAGATTGTCACGTTCTTTCTTTCGGATTAAGTTCTGAAGGCTGCTTCCGCCTTATGAAAATCGGGCATTTGAGTTGACATTTGGGGAAGGAGATATGCTTTTGTGAACATGATGACTGACTGCCTTTATTTTATTTCTCGCTCTCTGTGCGTCAGGTCTGAGCTTCGCCTCACCAGAGCTTCGTTATCATTGTCAGAGCTAAGCAATGAGCTTCTGCCTGCAGGAACTGCTCCCGAATTCACTCCGACTGACTTAACAAAGCAATTTCATAACTAGTCTCGAGCGCATCTTGCCAATGACAGTTTGGCTGGAATCAGAGCAAGGGGCGGTCCTCAGGTAGAATTGCGGCAACCTTTGGGAACACAACAGCGAAGACCCTGCTCAGTGGCACGTGACGGGCATCAATCACAGTGTCGCCCTTTCCCGCGGCCTCGGGAACTTTCGAACCTGATGTAAATCCAACAACTACTTTCCCGTAATACAGGTAGAATTGCCGTCAGGCGTCATTTTATCTGCTCGTCAGCCTGGGACTCATCACAGTGTTAACTCCGAATTTGTGACCGAGGAGCTTTGTCTCATACGAGGAAACATCTGAAGCGGTTGTGACAACCTCAAATCCACACCAGCAGGCTTGGCAATGTTCAACCTCCAGTGGTCCGCTCAGCAAGGGGATGAGGCTTTGGATCTGACTCGGCTGTGAGTTCTTTATATATCTAATGCAACAGAACTACATCTTCTGTTCTCAAAGGTTTCAGCCTAACCTGATACACCACCGCAATTGGTCCTCAGTCCTTACCAGCGATCAAACACACCCACCATACCAAGTACCAGCTCCCTACCGACACTCGTCCGCGAGGTCCCTAAACCGATCTACATTCAACCCAGACACCAATCCCACCGCCTCCCTGCCCACGGTCACCCAGGGACTTGTATGGCAAAGCCCTTTGCCCTCATCCCACGTCCAGGCGAGGCACCTCCTGCTGGACCCACAGCGACGAGAACAGTCCAGCGCAGCCCTCACGCCGGAGGACGTCTCCGTGTGCTCGTCCAGCTCCCCGACATGATCCCAACCAGCCCGCCCAGGCACCATCTCCTCAACGCCACGCGATAAGTTTTCCTGCTCGATAAGAGGCTGGTCCCCCGCCGTCGCACTGTCTCCCTTCCGCACACCACCACCACCACCCGCAAACACGTCCCACAGGTCAACCCAAAGCACGGGGTCAACAGCGTCCCGGAACACCCTCCCCACGCCCTCCATCTCGCCCGCCGCGGTGAGGCGGTGGAACGAGGCGACGGGTGCGCACAGGCGGTCCGCGCGCAGGCGCGACGCCCACGGCTGCTCGCCATTGAAGAAGCGGGCCGTGCCCTCGTCGACGGGGACGCCCAGGCGCAGGAGCGCGTCGGCGAGCAGCCTGTCGCCCCACGTCTCGGTGAGCGAGGCGCGGCGCGCCCGCGCGAGGGAGCGGTGGTTCCCCGGGGAGAAGAGCGCCTGGACCGCGCCGCGCGAGAGGGCGATGGAGGAGCCGCCGTGGGCGAAGCGCTGGCGGTAGTCACCTACTGCGTTTCCGAGGTCTGTGTCGGGTGGGTATTTTTCTCGTGGTCAGTCTTTTTTCTTGTTTTTGTGACCGCTTAGGGGCGGAGAGTGGGGGGGCCGGGAAGGCGGAAATTCAGACGCTGAGTTATTGAAGGCTTGAGAAGACTTTTGTTCACTGTGACGCACTTACAGTAGGGCTTGGAGGGGTCGAAGTGGCCAAGGATGAAGTTGAGCGACGGGTATATGAGGTACGTATCGTCGTCGACGAGGATATACCACTTCCTGTCCGGCATCGCACGGTATGCCAGCTCAAGGCCGGGCATGAACTAGCACCAATATCAGCGGAAGGGGGCACAAATGAAACCTAACCCAAGACCCGCCTCCACACACACCTTCATAGCGTCAAGCTCCCACCCGAACGACCTCGAGTAATTCCTCGCCAGCTCATCCTCGCCTGCGGCGACGGCAGCCTTCAGGTTCAAGTACTTCTCCGCGCGCGGGCAGCGAGCCGCCGCGCCGCCCTCGCACGCCCCAGTGCCCTCGTCCACGACCCTCGCGATAACATCATGCACCCTCAGGCCAGACGCAGCCGCCGCCGCCGCCGCAGGCCCAGACCCCGCGGCGGGCAGCTCGGCGTCAAAGTCCCCGACGGCGACCACGTGCTCGGCGCTGATGCCGCGCGGCAGCGCCTCGACCCATGCGGCGGCCCTCTCGCGCGTGCCGTAGCCGGTCTTGAGGACGACGGCGACGTCGCGGCGCCAGCCCAGGAGGGGGAACGGCGGCGGCTGCCCGCCCAGCCAGCGCGGGCCGCTCCCCCTCAGGCCGGACCCGACGAGGAGGGCGGCGAGGAGCCGGTGGGCGTTGAAGCGCGCCGAGGAGCGGAGCGCGTTGTCGTAGGGGAGGGTCGCCCAGAGGAGGAGGGCGGCGAAGGCGGCCGAGGCGAGCAGGCGGACGAGGACGGGGAGCAGTCGCCGGCGGCGGCGGCGGCGACGCCAGTGGAGGGCCATTTTCCGGCCGTGGTCATCTCATCGGTTGGGAGATTCCGGCGAGGTGGGGCATATCAAGTACAGCGGAGGCACTGGGGGGGTGGCGGGGACAAATGACAGAAATGCCTCCGGACAGATGCCCGGCCGTTGAAATATGTCCCTGGGTTATTGCTTGTGGTGAGATGAACACTTGGCAGGAGTGGCAGCAAGCAAGCAAGCAAACATGTAAGCCGCCGGATGTCTGGGACTTGATGAGACAGAAGTACATGAGGGCCAACAAGCACCAACAAGGAAAGCAGCTTAACTGATAAAAGCAGCTACAAAGCTGCATGTCTAGCAAGCACCCTTACACCTCCTGCAGCCGAAGCGCCACAGTGGCCTTGGACAACTGCCCCTCCTCCTCCTCCTCCTCCTACTCCTCCTGCTCCTCGATCCTCCTCCCTCTGGGCGTTCATCGGGCCCCGCCTGCCGTCATGTTGACAAAGCCGGTACGCTTACCGGACGGAGTCTGGAGGGGCAGAGGCGACTGGGAAGAAGATACTACAAGCATGGCTGGCCTGTGGAGAAGAAGGATTCAAGAGAAGAAGAAAGGAACAGATCCGCCTCCCCCCCCCCCAACCTTCTGCCAAAAGTCCTTCCCAACCGCATGGGACTCGGCGTCGCAAGCGATCTGGTGAGATTTCGGCGGGGTGGGCTAGGCAGAAAGGTGTGGTTACATCCACGGCCCAGGATGGATTAGCCGCATGCGCATCAGGATGCTTCTGGCGCCATGGGGAATAGGATCCTGGGAGGGCAGATACCCTGCAGACGGGACCGCCTTCATGGTTGGTGGCTGGTCTCCAACGGTGCAAGGTGAAGGGCTCTCTCATCATTAGTGTAGGTTAGGCTGGCAGTTGATCTCTCGGCGTCCAAGATGGCGGGATTTGTGTTGTGACGATCTGTGTTCCTCCACGGGAAAATCAAGATAATTAATCCACCCCTGCTGGTTTGGCCAAGTCACCGGATATGTGACCATCCAAACAACTCAAAAGGACCAAGAGATATTTCTGGTAACTGAACATTATGAAACATGCACATGAGGCCGCTTTGTTGTTTTTTTACAACACATTTCCAGGCTATACTTGTGCAGTGCTCCAGAATTCAACAGAGGATCGGCAGCAGATGCTTACACGTGTTAAACAAAGTTGATGCCATTTTCTTTTGAGTCAAAGCTTCGCCCTAGAGTCCTAGAGTCTAGCAAAGGTAGCACAGATCTGCCCCCCCCTCCAAACAAGTTCAGAGAAGTTCCTTCTCCAAACCAAACCGAACAAATTTGCTGGCCTGCCCGGCTCAGGATCAACAAACAAAAAAATCATGAACTTTTACACCGGTACTCCATCCCGGTCTATCAACCAGCAGCAAATCACTCAGGACATCAACCAGCGGGCCATCCAGCCCTGCACTCGCCCTCGCAAGCAACAATCAGGTGGGGATCACGAGCTCTCCACAATTGGGACTCACTCGCCGAAACAACAATGCCAACCGGAAGAGACACCCGGCTTCCAATCACACACATCAGACTAGACCTCTGGGCACTCGCCGATGTCCACCTTTGACTCCTCGCCAACCGCCCATCTGACGGCCTCCCAGACATTGGACTTGATCTCGGTCGGCTCGTACGCGGGCTTGGTGCCGGCCTTGTGCACGCCGGTCTCGACGAGGACACTACGCCAGGCCAGGCTTGAGGTCTCGTCCGCACGTATAGCGCCGCAGATGTCGCTTTCCGGATTGTCCCCGATCATGTAGACAGTCTTGATCGGGTGGGTGGAGAGCGGCTCGGTCTTGTGGTGATATTTCTGCAGGACCTGCTCGGCATAGTCGTAGGTGGTCGAGGTCGGCTTGCCGCAGGTCCACGTCTTGAGCTCCGCTTTTCCCTTGGTGACGGCGGACCAGATGCCCTCGAGGGCAGCTCGGAAGGCGCCCTGTGCGAGGCGAGGGGTCGCATGCGGAGTGGCCCACTATAGCGAGGGATGGGTGTAAGTCACAACGTATATTGAGAAGCTAAGAGATTGTGTGTGCTGCGAGCTGTGAGTAGAGAGCTAACTGACCTCCAGATCCGGGTTGCACCAGAAGATAGTCGGCTGTCCATCCTGCAGGTAGCCATTGTTTGGGAGTTTCGGGTCGCCGTTGAGCTTCGATCTGGTTCCCAGTCGGCCTTTGGCAGAGAGCAGGAGGTCTATGCAGATCTGAAGATCCAAGCACTGCATTACAAAAGATCTGGAGTCAGCAGCGGCCCCGATCCGACCATGAAATTGGCTCAGAAATGGTCTCACCCAGTCTCTCGGAGAAGTGAAGATGAAGATGGCAGCGATCTTCTCCTCGTGAGAAAAGTCGTCAGCGATGTTGCCATACTTGTCATGGTACGCCGACGAGATTTCCTGGAGCCTCAAGGGTCAGTTCTTTGGTCCAGAAGTACTTCCAGAACCTGCGCGGGCCTTACAGGGAACGGGTGGATGCTGAGGTGGTGCTTCGCGATGTCGCTGCTGGTGATGATCTTGTCAGGGTTGAAACCGTACACGGCGGCCAGCTCCTTGACGGCGGAGCCATGTCCGCCGAGGACAACAATCCAGTCGTCGCTGTACTGCTCCACGAAGATCTTGAGAGGCGTGTGGGACTGGATGAACTGCTCCTCATCAATCGACATGGCGAGCCTCTGCCCAAGTCGCTTGGCGTGGTCGAGCTCGCTGAGCCCTCCGCCGTTGGTCAAGATGATGAAGGGGACAGAGTTAGCCTGCAGCATCTCCAGGGTCTGTCTGGCGCCCTCGAGAGGCAGCTTGCCGCGCAAGAGAACACCGTCAATGTCAAAGGCGAACGCGTAATCGCGGGTTGCACCCTGAAGCTTGCGAATGACGCGTTTCTCGCTTCCCAAGGAGACTCGGTCGCGTCGAAGGTCGAGTCGTCCGTGAGGACACTCCTCCGGTCGCATCTTGGTAGAATCTGCCATGGTCAATATCGAAACCAACCGACAACAAGCTGAGCGACCGTGAGAAGACTTCTACAGGGCTTGATGAGTGATGGACCTGGGAGCTGAAGGATTGACGGGGAGGGTATTTTCCAGGTGCCAGGTGAGTCGGAAAGGAACAAGGCGTGTAGGTGCACACTCGGTGGTTGAGTGTCTGAGTGTGCGAGTGGGTGGGTGCGCTATGGTGGGTTGGGCTGGGTCCAGATTGTGTGCGTGCCGCTTGACTGAGGGACATGCAGTCTTTGCAGCCAGAAGAGCCATAATTCACCCTCTGTGAGCTTCGTTTGGGATGCCACCTGCAAGAGTGGAACTTCCACCATAGCGCCAGACTATGCCATCTTTCCAGACTCGAGATAAACAACGAATACCCTCCATGCAACGCTGATATTCTCCAGAAAACACATACAATGAGCAGCCAACACTCAGAAGCAGCACCACGGGTCCATCGGCTCAAGTGGGAGAAGTGTCATGGTGAAGCAGGAGGTATATATATAGGAGTGGGCTGGGTGGTAGAAGCATGTAGAAACAGTTCCAAGGTTGTCTTCGTAGTGCACTGGGTCAAACCGATAGTAGATTCTCACCTCACTGATACTGGCCACGCGGAATTCAAAAGCATCATTTGGTCGACGGCTTCACAGTTGTGAGGATATATATCTCCATGGTTTGGCTCCAGACGTTGATGTTCAGTTGTGGAAGAGTGGTTGTTGGAAGGAGGAGAGGTGGAGTTGTAACTAAGTAGACAATGAGGTCCGGAGCCGATGTCCATTGCCGTGGTAAATTGGGTGATAAGAGAACATGCCCGGGAATTATTCGTTATCTGATCAAAAAAAAAAAAAATAGACAGAAAGTTTAATCAATGGAGCATGTGAAAACGGCCTGCTGCGAATTTCAGCCCAGCCATGCAGGTTGATGTGATGAATACGTACTAAGTAGTTGGACCAAGCATGCAAGTTCCTGCGTATAGTCTTGGCGACCAGGGGGTGCTGGAGGCACTGGATGGTCTGACCCACCCACCACTGCAACGCCCCGAGCGCCTGTGGCTGAATCATCATCAGTGGGCACCCGAGGTACTCCGTAGACTACTGTACTTTGAATCCATCTCAGGCTTAACGTCGAACCAACATCAACATTTGAACTATCATCAAGTGCATCATCAACATTAAATCTTGCCGCCAATCTCCATCAACCTGGAATAATAAACTACCTCGGTTCACTCCCAAGGAGCCATGGTCTGCTCCAAGTGTCTCAAGCTGTCCAAGGGCACAACCCTTGCCACCCCAGGTGTCAAGAAGAAGAGCGAGATGTATCACGGGTCTCCAGCCTCAGCCTCATCCTCATCCTCCTCCAAGTCAGCCACACTCGGGCAAACAGGCATCGGGAAGGTAAAGAAAAGGGTCTCCGTGCTCATGGGTCTCACGCAACAACATCTTGTTAACACCGCGACGTGATGCAGAGCAAGCTGCTTTCCAAGAACGCAAAGAACCCCTACGCACAGTACGCCAGGTGAGTTGCTCCACTCTTTGCATCTCCAGATGGCTGGCGCGTGCCACCTGGCTAACCAGCACCTCAGCTCCTGCACCAAGTGCAAGACAAAGATATCTCAAGGCCATTCATATTGCAACAAGTGTGCTTACAAGGACGACCGTATGCATGACCCAATTCGAGTCCCACATCCGGCTTCTCCCATTCCATTCCATTCAATCATGCAAGCTAACGGGAGAGAACAGTCTGTCACATATGTGGCAAACCAAACAAGAAGACGTCCTCCAATGCTCCACAGATCTCTGGGCAGAAGTTCTCCATGAAATGAATCACTGCATGATCTTGGAGAACTCAAGGCCCCGGTTCTGCGGGTGACAGCCTCGTGAGGAGTCCAGATGTGGTGGGAGGGATATCGAGCCTAGGACTCTCGGCACTATTAAAAAAGGATGCATGCTCGGAGGGCCCGGGATTATGGCCCCGGAGATCAAGTCCCCTGGGCTCTCTGGCGGTCAGAACCGGATGCACAAACAATGCTGTCAGGATCCTGGTCACCCCAACAAGATGGACACGGATCAGACAGGAGTTGATTTTGCCAGAGGTGCAAATCCCATCTGCCCAGGATCACGGTGATCCCCTTTCAAGGGCTTGGCGCAGTAGACCTGGACTCCCGGACTACACAAAGAGGAGGTGTTGCTATAAGGGAAGTGCATGAGGCAGGGGCATATATACTTCACAGAAGAAGGAGGCCATGGGTACAATGTGATCTGGCCACCGCAGCTGTAATGACAGATATAGAACCACATATCGCCAGGTGACTACTTACTGGTCCTTCTCATCAAAACCCACACTCTGACAATCAAATACTCGCCTTCACGGGCCCTCCCAGCACCTCGTCCACAAACTTCTCGACCGCAGCATTCACCCCCTCGGCAGAATCCCACAGCGCCCAGTGCGTCCCGCCCACGGTCGCCCTGCTCAGCCTGTCAAAGTGCGCCTCCATGCCCTCCGCCATCCTCGGTGGCAGCGCCGGGTCCCTCTCGGCCGTGACCACCAGCGCCGGCATCCCGAACCGCGGCAGCTTCTTCTTACTCTTCTCATCCCCATCGCCCCCATCCCCGCCCCCGAGCAGCGCCAGCTCCTCCTCGTAGTTGACCCTCCGCGTGCGGTACCAGTTCAGCGGGCCCCGCATGCCCTTGCGCGCGTACTCGGCCACGTAGAAGTCCACCTCATCAGCATCCAGCAGCGGGCATTCGCTCATCTTGTCCAGGTTCCCAAAGTCCACGCCGCGCTCCGTTGTGAACGCCAGCTCCCCTTGGGGCCCCCGCGCCCCGTACAGCCCAGTGAGCAGGCCCCTGATCCGGGCCGGGTCCGACCCGACCTCGCGCTCGACGTCGGGACCCGCGAGCTGCACCTGGTAGCGGAAGTTGGGCAGCAGCCTCACGACGGTGTCCAGGTCCGCGTACTGCGCCTGCGGCGGCGCGTACGGCGTGCACACGCTGAAGACGCCGCGGACCAGGGAAGGGTGCCACAGCGCCATGCGCCACGCCGCCGCGCCGCCCCAGTCGTGCCCGCCCAGGATGATGCCGCCGCCGCCCTCCTCCTCGTCCTCGCCGCCCGTCACCTGGCGCACGAGCTCCGCCATGTCGTCCGAGACGGACTTGAGGCTGTATGCCGAGAGATCCTCCGGCGCGTCCGTCCCGCCGTAGCCCAGCTGGTCCGGCACGATCACCCGCAGGCCCAGGGACGTGAGGTGCGGCACCTGGTAGCGCCAGCCGAAGCCCAGGTCCGGCCAGCCGTGGATGAGGAGGGCGGTGGCGCGAGGGGGTTGCGCCCCCTCTGGTTTGGCAAGGATGTACTTGTATGTCTTGCCGCGGACGCTGGCGGTCAGGTGCTGGACCCGCGGGTCGTTGGGCTTGAGCTTGTCGACGGCCATGGTGGGCAAGGGGGGAGGGGTATGTGGTATCTGCTCCGGGAGCGATGGGGAGTTGAAAGGGCATATGAGAAACTTTGNGGGGGGGGGGAACTAACTGGTTGTATATATACCCGCGGCACACTGTATTTACTACATACACACAAGTGCAACGCCCGATATGGTTCGACGGGTGGTGGAGTCAAAGTGACCCTGACTCGCTTTCGCACGGCGCTCAGGCCGCGGCCGCCAAGCTCTGGGGACAGAGGCTTGTTTATTTACCCTACTGGTGATGCGGGATGGCACCGGCTGGTGATGATATCTTGACCTTAGACGTCATTCCATCCTCTGGGATGGATAAAAGCAACTGAGTCCTTTAGAAGAGGAACTCGTCATGTCCAGGACCGAACACTGGGAAGCTGTGCACACATGCATTCATGGAGCAATACCCAAGAACCGCATGAGAAACATAAACAAGGGTATCATCGCGCGCCACGCATCGGCCGAGGCACCGAGAGGCGGCGGAGCCAAGACGCAGCTCTGGAAAGGCGGGTCTTCCGAGGGAACCTCGGCCGGCCTCACACCTTGCGGGGCCCGCATGCAGGGCTGATGCAAGATCTTACGACATCGGTCTTTTCTTGAACAGGTCTGGAGATACGAGATAGACCCCCTTGGTCTTTGCATCCGCACACAGTGTTGCTGACAAAACAACTTGACCGCATTGGAGCAGGGAGCAGGGACGGACTCTATTGGACTGCATGTGCGTTTCCGACTGCCGAAAGACTGCTCATTATTGATGTGTCTAGTCAAAAAGCTCCAACCACCCACTTATCTGAAGCCGTCTGTGTCCGATGCCACCTCCAATCTCTTTTATCTTACACAGTTCCGCGATAAACAACCAGCCGACCGCTGCTGAAAGAAAGACGAAAGCAACTGAGCAGATTAGTAGATAACAGTGTCCTCCTCCGCCTCGACCATTTCGTCGTGGTCCTTGTCCTCGTGGTGGTGACTACTCTTCGGTGCAGGGGCAGGGGGAGGGGAGTGTGCTTGTGTGTGCTTGTGCTTGTGCTTGTGCGGGTGGTCGTGTTGGTCATCATGATTAGTAGCAGCGGCATCATTGATGGTGGACTCAACTTGGGCGGCGGTGTTAGGATGTTCTTCGGCTTGCTCACCAACCGTGTTGTCAACTTCCGAGGCTGGGGGCCGGGCCGGCACGCCCAGGTCGCGAAGTCTCTGCTCCTTGCTGCGCCTGAACTGCCGGACCTCATCCGCGATCTGGTCCTCGGCGTCGCGGATCTGGCCTCTGATGGTATCCTCTTGCTCCGGCGTGAGCTCCCAGGGGCGGTAATACTAGGTAGGCATTGTGTGAGCAGTGACCTGGCCTGCGGGAAATGAAACAGGCTGTGATGAGGACTCACCAGCTTGGGCTCGCTCTTGGTTCGAAGGCTATGCGCCATTGCGAGCATATTGGAATGACGGGTGCGCATCTAATTGATTTCTCCCAGTCAGCAAGCGATCACCTTGAACGAAACAAAACGGTAACAAAACCGATGCCGGCAGCCGGTGGGTGCACCAGACTCACCACTTGCTCGTCGAAGCGGACCTGCTCGATACTCCTGACCTTGTCGAGCCTCGCGAGCTTCTCCTGGCGGCGCTTGGCGTCCTCGGACTTTTGCTTGACGGCTCTTTCCTGCTGCTTCTTTTCAATCTCCAGACGTCTCTTCTGCTGAGAGTTTGCCGTGGTTTGACTTAGTGTGCTTAGCAAACCACCAAACAGACGCCTGCCGCGCTTCTTCTCCTCCTGCGAGTAGCTCTCCCTCCTGCCGCGGTCCCGCTCTGCCCCGTGCTGCGAGGAAGACATCCGACGGCCGGTCTCGGAGCCGCGCCGATCGTGCGGGCTGGTTGGCAAGCGGTCGTCGTGCCTCGTTGGCTCGGAGGGCCGCCGTCGCTGCTGCTCTGGTGAAGGGGGGATGTCGACGGCCTTGTGCGACCTGCGAGCATCCGGGGAGCCGCTCTCCTCCTTCGGGGAGGCGTCCCTGGCCGGAGATCGCTGCGGGACTCCGTTTCCGTTCTCGTTGATGCCGTTTCCACGATTGTCGGGGCTTCTGTCGGGGATGTCCTCGGCTCTCTGGCGTTTCTTGGGGACGTCTACATTCTCGTCGGCTTCGGCGTCGGGCGAGGCACCAAATGATTTACGCTTCAATTGATTGGTGTCGGATGCCCTCGTCTCGGACATGACTGTATCGGCGTCGGGAGCAGGGCTGTGAACAAGGTTAGTCAATTGAAATGTCGGCGCCGTGTCCTTTTTCAATGCGTTGGGAGAGAGCTTGCCTCCTGGATGTGGACATTGCGTTGTCGCAGACAAGTGACACAAGGTCGTACTGTTGGATACGTCGACAGTAGAGCACCGCAAAGTCAATTTCCCGTTCTCGACAAGGTCACAAAAAGATGTAGTCAGTATAGTGCGCACGGAACAAATGAGTTGCGAGGTGGGGATGCGATGTCCAACCGAGCAGCCGAGTTGTTAAAATAATATGCGACAGACTATCGATTCTCCCTGCAAACGGACGCGCACTGAAGGGACGAGGGACTCGGGGGAACTCCAACTCCAGCTCAAGCTCAAGCTCAAGGATTCCCCAGGGAATGGTTTACCCCACACTCGGGGCGAGCGTGGGCCCTGAAGGACCCGTGCGCTTCTGCCAGTGGGCCATTGTTCGCCATTGCACGGGCAGGCAGGGGTCCCAGGTTGGCAGGTCAGGCAGCCGCTAAGGAAGCTGGAGTGGAAATTTCGAGCAAGGCTGGCAAGGCTGATGATCAATCAGATAACCACTGCAAGCTGTGTGTATGTCGCCTCCTCCCTCCTGCTCCTCCCCCACCTGCGACAAGCCAGCCAGCCCACCTCAACTCCGACGACACCCTCAGATCTCGTCCTCCCAACTCTGACCCTCCTCCTCACCGTCGTCCCCGGCACAGCACACATAAATAAACAAACCACCACCAAACCATGTCCCGCCACCACCCGGACCTCGTCATGTGCCGCAAGCAGGCCGGCATCGCCATCGGGCGCCTCTGCGACAAGTGCGACGGCAAGTGCCCCGTCTGCGACTCGTACGTGCGGCCCACGACCCTCGTGCGCATCTGCGACGAGTGCAGCTTCGGCAACTACCAGAACAAGTGCGTCGTCTGCGGCGGCGAGGGCATCAGCGACGCCTTCTACTGCCACGAGTGCACCCGCCTCGAGAAGGACCGCGACGGCTGCCCCAAGATCATCAACCTGGGGAGCTCCAGGACCGACGTGAGTGCTCTCATGTCCTCATCCTCATCCCACCACCACCCCTTCCCCCCCC